>MU226700.1:238451-254122 GCA_018584345.1 Thuja plicata
CATAAGCAGTTAATAGTGATGTTCGTAGAAATGTGGAATGTATTTAAGGATAAAGATATGTTTTTAAAATTGTGAATATGAGGAATAATAGAATGCAACACTAGTATTTAGAATGAACTTATGGATGTGGACTAACCCTATACCTTAGAAGTAATAGAGAAGTTTTGTAAAAAAGGGGTAAAGGAAATTTCTGAAGGCTAACATATGAGATCTGTCTGTATTTTGTCTATAGATGTTATATGAAGGAACATATATGGAAGAGCAGCTACCTATAAGGATAGCTTAAAATATGGATTGGTAAAGACTTGAATCAAGGGTCATAACTTAAATGATCAGAGAAAACGGAGATCCCTTATATCAAAAGGGCTTGATCAGGACAAAGGCTTCAAAAACCATCTGGATAACGAAGGATATAAATTGTAATAGAATGTACACAGATATGTGTATAAAAAAAAATGAATAGATCCATTTTTGTGTAAATGAGGGAATGACTTCATAAGTAAATGTAAATATAATGATCTGGATCTCGGTCCTGAGCTATACTGGAGGTTTTATTCTCCATTCTTTCCTACCAGTGCCTGCAGCGAATGAAGACTATGTAATTTTCAATTTATATATTAATAATTTTTTTGGCTACGACCTTTTACCGATAAAAAAAAAAGTGTACAAAATTTACCTTGATCATCTAAACATAGGATATATAAAAAATTAATTTTGTGAATCCATAATTAATGTTCTCCTCGAGCATTGTAAACCATTATCCATCTTGGCAAAAAGTTGTTACCTAGATTGATGTGCCAATTCAAACTTTTATGTGATAGCTGGTTTACTCAATAAATACTGTCTCTTGGTGCTCAGTGTTCTCTGTGTATCTCAGTGTATAATGTGTGTTCTATTTATACTGCTACTCGGTAATTCTGTCTACTCGGTGATCATTACACTCGGTTAACTCTGCGCATGATTAGTGCACTTGGTTAACTCTGCACTCGGTGGTCATATTGACTAGTCTATCTATGAATCTGTAACTGATTGGGTATTTGAATGCTTGAATACTAATGACAACCTTCAAAGATTAATTGGAGTAACAAATATATGCAAATAGAAACAAACCCCGCCAGTGGAGGAAAACACCTATTGCATGAGATGAAAGATAGATAAGGATGTGATAATCCCAAGATGCTATAAGACACAAGAGTGATAGGATGATATTACTAGAAATATTGAAAAATCCAAGAGAGATAGAGATATTATTGTAAAGAATATTATGTCTAATAACAAACTACTGTAGAAAAATGAGAGAGAAAGAGGATGCCAATATTGTAAGTGAGAGTTGAAAGCCACCAAGAGAGAAGCTAGAGATATTTTTCAAGAGAGAGAGAGAGAACTTCTAGAGAGATTGTAGAGGTCTTGAGTGGAGGTGAAATCATACATTTAAAGGAAAGAATAGGAGGAAAAAAGAGGCTATCAGACAGTTCAAGAAGATTCTCGGTCGTTCCACTAACAAAAGAAAGTGATAAGAGGAAAGCATACACAAGACCGATATTTGAATGTTAAGATGTTGGTGGACAAGTGTGTGATGCACAAACATCCATGTAGCATGCTAGTGGCCAAATGAATCATGCTAAAAAATGGTAGGTGGAAAGGACAACACGTGGTTAATACAAAGGTGATGTTGAAAGATAGTTGCTGACAAGGACTATGAGCACCCAAAGAGAGAAAAGGGTAATGCAAGGGATGAAATGGACCTACACAAATACTAGGGAAATGGACACTAAATTGAAAATGGGGTATACAATTTTTGACTCTACAATAGGTTATAAAACAAAAAATAGATAATAATTTAATATTTTAGATATTTAATAATATTCCATGGATTCTTAAGTTCAAATTTAGTGTCTAAAATCCACATGCCTCCTTTCTCTATAATAATTTGAAGGCATTGCATTTAACCATGCTCAATAAACTATCTGCTATTAGAAAAATTTGATTTTGGACATACTTTTCTCTTGCACCTTGCGTTCCACCTAAATTGGTCTTCCTTCTTTCACACGGCTTCATGAATACTTTCCACATGTAACATAATTCCCAATTGACCGTTTACTGTACAAGAAACTTGTGCAAATAATCCAAACATGAATTATTCATCACAAGTAATCCATAATAAATTTGTATCTTTGGAATACATTATATAAAAAATAATGTACATTAAATTATATCAAATCCACTCCTACTAGATAACCAAAGTGTGTGTGTTTGTTGTTCATTCACACCACATTAACAATGGGTATCATGTTCCATGGGCATACAAATTATAATTGAGATTGTCTTGTCGGATCGTTGCGAGGATAGGATCATTAGATTTGTAGCAGGGATCTCCATCTTCTCCTTGATTTTTAGCTCGATTGAAGTCTTCTTCATTTTTCCGTCTTTATTCTAGGTTTTGAGCAATTGGAGTGAGGTAAGGCTTTCTCATTTTTTATAGTTTTACTTTATTTTTGTTGGGTTCTTTCAATTTATAAATATTTGGGGGTTGAGAACTAGTGTTCCCCTCTATTTTTATGCACTTCCATGACCCGGTTGGGCGGGCATGAGCATTTATGTATTTTCATGCATTATAAATTAATTTTTTAACTTAGTTATGCTACTAGATCTTTTATGTGTGCTCAAAACTTGGATTTTATTTTATTTTTGGGAGTTTGGGTATATTTTAGAAGTGGGTTTTCTATTTTGTCCAATTTTAGAATATTTAAATTTTGGGTGGTTTTGGCGTCGCCTCGTTTTGCATGTCACCCATCATTTGTCTGTTGCCTTGTTGGATTGAGTTATATTAGTTTTTAAGTAGCCTCTACTACAAGGAGAAGGATCATGGAGTTAGAATGAATAGAGGACATTCCAAGAATTTTTATATCTTGATCCGAAAGTGCTTTGTCAAGCTTAATTTGCATATTTTACCTTGTTGCTAGATTTGCCATAATTTTGAGTGATTGGTTTCTTTTGGGCATTTTGTGCCATTCTTGTATGCTAATGAGATGACTTATGGATTCTATGGGAATTTTTTCTCTTGGAAATATGGCCGATTGAGCCATGTGTTATTATTTATCCTTTTGGTTTCCACTTGGTTGTGTTCCCCGAGTGCGTTTTGGATTTTATCATCTTATTGCTTTCCCAGAACTAGCCCCTTGCATACTAATTATTTCATTATTTATGTGGTGATAGTTGTGCCTACCCACATATACATGAGCATGCCTATGGTGGATCTTGCATGATCTGAACTCTTGGATATATGGTAGTTGAGTATTTGATCATTTGGGGGTTGGGTTGGGAGATTGCATTGCCTTGTGGCACTCTTCACATGGTGATAAAGGGTATGTACTGGTAGACATTTGGAGTGGATTCTCACAGTTATCCCAACCCAAAAGTGGTCGACAAGGTAAAATGAAGAGGTTTAATAAAGTGATAACCAAATTACCACATGGGTAGTAAAACTTAATGAAAGATATGAGAACACCTGTACAATAGTTGAGCGTCCTGCATGAGCTAGTACGAAGGTGTGGTGTCTGTACAACAACCAGTCTCCTGTGCGAGCTGGTAGGAGGACACAGTATGAGGCCTCCCAAGGGAGTTTATTGACGATATCACATACTGCTTGGGCAAGTATGAGCCAAGTGATGACACTCCACTAGAGTCCCTACATAGTATCCTCATTGTGTTCTAAGTAGTGACCTGGAATACTGCATTTACATTCATGATCATATGTGTAACTTGAGTCATGTATTAGTTGGTGTGTGTGTAGCTTCTTGCACGTGAGTGTATCTTATGTGACTGTGGTTAGTCATTATCTCCATGAGCATGACAAGGTGGGCTTATGGGTTCCACGTGGTTGGGAGGTGTTTCTAACCTATACCACTACTGGGGATTAGAGTACAAAGATGACCTTCCTCCAGCTATAGGATTGGAGCTTGTTGCTCATTTACATCTTTAGGTTACTTTTATCATTTATGCACTTATTTTGTATTCATGTATATGTAATTATTATAGATTATCTAGATGCTTATATTCTTTCAATAATGTTGTAATATGGGGTTATCGAGTGTCTACTTCCTCGATTTTTCCGTTCCCAGTACTCCCTGATGTGGAGTTTACTTTCTTGTTTTTCTTAAATTTCCTTATCTTTCTTCCTTTGGCCAGAGATGCAGCTTCTCGTATGATTAGTTATATGCTATCGTACAAGTTACAGTAGTTTCTTCTATGGTAACTTGTAAGGTCTTTTACGAGATCCTGTTGCTCATATGGGATTTCTAGTTTCTATTATGGCTTTATATGGATTCTCGTATGAAACTATACATATACTCATACAAATTTCTACTGGAGTTACTTGTACCATGGAAAGAGGGCATTTTTGTCTTTGACCTAAAGATGTGAGTTGGTTTTTTGGATACCTTTTTGGAGATGCACCTTCCTATGTCAGAACAAATCAAGTATTGGTCGCTTGGAATAATTTAATTTTATCCGTGTTAGACTAGGTGTCTTAATTCAATAAATAAACGTGTATGATTAACCATGACAGGAATTGTACTTTGGGTTTAAAAATCATCGATTGTATGTTCACATAGTAATTTGGATGAACCTTGTATGTTAATCATGTTGACGACAATCTAATCTTGATTGTAGTATAGGCTTGGGAATCTTTGATTATTGTATTTAGTCTTCTTCTTGCGATATGTTTACATGTTGGTTAACTCTATCTTTAATTTTTTTTAATGTTAGCTCTTGTTTAATCCTTGTGTCCAAGGATTCCTGGGTGGGGCATTACATTTGACTGTGTCCAATAAACCTACACACACAAAAAAGAGGAAAAATGTTTGGGCCTGTTTGGAGACTTGCCTTAGTCAAGTCCTTGCTTTGGTATTTCCACCTCCACAACACCTAGATAGATAGATAGATTGAAAAGAAAAATAAACAAATGATAAAATAATAGAAACAAACCCCGCTTAATGGAGGAAAACCCCTATTATGTAATATATGCAAATAGAAAGAAACCAAACTAGTGGAGGAAAACCCCTTTTGCTTGAGAGGAAAGATAGATAAGGATATGATAATCCCAAGATTCTCAAAGAAATAAGAGAAATAAGATGATATTACTAGAAATCTTTAAAAAGCCAAGAGAGCTAGAGATATTGTTGTAAAGAGAATTGTAGCTAATAATAGACTACTGTAGCAAAATTAGAGAGTAAGAGGATGCTAATATTGTAAGTGGGAGTTGAAATCCACCAAGAGAGAAGCTAGAGATATTTTTCAAGAGAGAGAGAGAGAGATAACTTCTAGAGAGATTGAAGAGGCCTTGAATGGAGGTGAAAGCCTAGATTTAAAGGAAAGAAGAGTAGGGAAAAAGAGGCTTCTGAGATATTCTAGAAGATTCTGGTCCATTCCATTGATAAAAGTAAGTGACAAGTAGAAAGCATTCACAAGACTGGAATTTGAACATCAAGATGGCAGTGCACGAATATGCGATGCAAAAATGTCTATATAGTGTGCTTGTGTCCAAATGAATCACACTAAAAAATGACAGGTGGAAAGGACAACACATGGTTCATGCAAAGGTGATGGTGAAATATAGTTGTTGATAAGGACTATGAGCACCTTGAGTGGGAAAAGGCTGATGCAATGGCTGAAATGGACCAACAAAAATACTAGGGTAAAGGACACTAAAGTGGTTACAAAAGTGTGGTCTAAATTGTAAACATGGGTATGCAATTTTTGACTATACAATAGGCTATAATAAAAAATAAATAATAAAAATATTTCACATATTTAATGATATGCCATGAATTCTTAAGATCTACTTTAGTGTTTAAATTCCACATGCCTCCTTTCTCTATAAGAATTTGAAGGCCTTCCATTTAACCATGCTCAATCAAACATCTTCTATTAGACAACATGTGAAGGTGTTGGATGTGCCGCTATTTTCATATTAGGGTTGGTGAGTATTCCCGATGTATTCTTTGGTTTTGGGCTCCCCCAAATCTTCTTGGACTGTCATAGTGTGGAGGTAGAGAAGCTCTATTTCTAGTCTTGACACTCCCACAGTTATATTTCCTTGTGATTATATATATATATATATATATATATATATATATATATATATATGAGACTATATCAATTAAGTTATCCTCTTTTTGGTGAGATTCCATGTTGGAAGTTAGGTTACCAGAGGGTCACTATTAATTTGGTATTCCTAGCTTTAGGATAGAAGGACACGGTAGTGGTGGGTGTATCTTACAATCCTGAGCTTGGTTATGGATTTGACTGTAAGATGATGTTCACCTTTTGGATTCATTGCCACCTTTTTGAAGGTAAGACCATGGTCTGATTGGGTTATGTGACCCTATGGTGCAAGAGCACCTAAACATCATGACATTGCAGGAGATCCTGAGGGATATTTTAAATGTAATATGTTAATCCATATGTTTGGATATTATATTCCATGTAATAGAATCAAATGTAATGCCTAAGGGCAAATAAAAATGTAAAAGTGTCATTTAGTTGTCATTTGAGGCCTAGTTGTCAAAAGTTCAAAATGATGTAAAAGAGCCAAGAAAAGGATAAAATAGATGTATTTATTCATTTTAGGAATAATATGATGTGTTTGAATGGTTTTTATAAAGCCATGAAGTCATTTGTGAAAAAATGTAAAAGTTGTCAACTTGACAACAAAATGTTGTCAAGTAAAGTTGCAAAAATGCAACCAAAAGTTGCAAAAGAGGTTAAAATTTGGTTATGATTGGTTTAAGGAACAAGAAACTATATTAATCCTTGATTTTATGATCCAAAAACAGTTGGAAAAGTTATTGGAAGGAAGAAAGTCATTTTGGTAATATTTGGCATTCATTTCTTAGTGTTTTGATTGGTTTTTTATAGTACAGTGCTGTTCCCAGGACTTGTACAAACCTATACGACCTGAGGACAATGTATTTTTGGCATGTAAAGTAATTAGGTTGAATAAAATTTCATTTCCTTCTGGGTTGGGTCGATTTCATTTAGTATTTTGAAAGTTATGAATGATTTAGTAAAAAATAGTTTGAAACCCTCATGGAAGAGGCTGTTTGAGAAGGGTCCGAGTTTTATCAAAAATGTACCATTGGAAAAATCTAAATGTTACATATTATTGAAGGAGATTCATGTATCTTTAAAATAAATTTGGTTTGGGATTTAATGGATAAGTATCCAGAGTAATAAACTTGATGCCCTAGATGGATGTGTGTGGATGTTTTTCTCTGTTTTATGACAGTTAACACTAGGATCGGTACAGAGGATATAACTTTTAATTAAACCGTTGGATTCTTCTAAGTTTTGGATATGTTTTAATAAACCTAATTAGATACAAATCCACCAGAGGGATTGGGCTAATATTTTCAGGTCTGAAAGTTGTGCATAACTGAAAATAGGGTATTAGAACTGTCCCAGACATGACAAATTTGGAAGATGTTTGCTACATGGATTGGATGGTCTCATTATGGGTTGGTAAGAGTTTTTTTAATGGATTGAAAATTTTAGATGGATCATATTTAGAAATAGTGGATTTAAGATCCAATTTTTAAGAACAAGGTATGGAAACCTTAAGGAAGGTGTGATTGTGAATGAACCAAGATAACGTTTAAAGAATGAATTTGATTGATTGATTGGGAGTTGATTTGTCTTGCGAATGGAACCAATTGTGTTCTTGATTTAAATATTTTTGTACCTCTAACTATTTATTGAAAGTGGATTGGATCATGTTAGTTCCTAAATTGTATGAGATTTAAAGATGCATGCACTAGTGGGAGAGTGCCTTTGCATCACCCTAGTATCTAGCTATAGTTGATCTCTTGGAATTGGAGAAACCATATTTCTCTTATGATTTTTGTTTAGTTTTTATTTTAGTGTTCCTTTAAGTAGAAGGAGTGCACTAATGAGCCTTTTTTTTGAGTTCTCTTGGTTGGAAGAGGCGGACTTGTACATTTTTATCCCATGGTACTGGTGTAGGAGCACCTATGGCAAATCCCTAGGAATAGTTATGATTTTGGCTTGTACTAACCCTAGCCAAGTCAGTAGTTTTTCATTTTGACCTTAGAAGGTCTAGAAAAGTGTGTAACTAGATGGATTAGTAGTTAGTGCTCAATCCAATCTAGTTTTATTGCTTTTAGTAATTTAGTGCTTGTTTAGGCGCAAAATGGGAAATGGTGGTCAAAAAGCCTAGTAGGCTTGGTATGGATTAAATTTGTCCATAGGAAGGCCTTTATGATGTTTTTACATCATGCCATGATGATAGGAAGTCATAAAACTAAGTTTTAACAAAAGACATGTAAAAGTTACTAAAAAGTTGCTTGACAACTTTTTGCATCTCTGTAATGTTGTCTGACAACATTGTCAAGAATGATTCCTTTTGGTGAGTGGAAAAGTTGGTTAATGATAGTGGCCTAAAAAAATGGAGGAAGCATATTTAGATACCTTGAGGCCCATTTCCCGAGCCAGAAGTGATGTAATGAAAGTTTTTGAATAATAGAAGCTCTCTATTTTCTGATTGCATATACAGTCTACTAGTTTTGTGTATTAACATTGTGAAATGGATTGAATAGCATGAGTTAGTGATATATTTGGTTAGTGGGTCTAGTTTAGAGTAAATTTTTTTCAGCGTGAAAGTTTCTATGTCTTCATTAGAGTAGAGTTGTAAATTATCTTCGAAGTCCAGAACTTTTGCAGACTAGTTGCTGGAGTTGTCAGAGTGGTTTTGAGTAAAATGGCTCCTCCATAATTTTCCACCGTGAATTTCATCATGGAATGGGGAAATATGGAAGGAGAGAATCTTTATATATTTTACATAGAATGAGAGAGTCATAAAATTTTTTTTACTAATTTTCTTAGGAAGCCCTAGGCGAGACTAGAGTACCCGGCTAGGAAATTGCTAGTGTTAACTTGTGTTTGATTGCAGGGACATTGGAAGTTGTGGGAAACCAAGTATGGTTTTGAAAACATAGGGGATATATAGACACCTCCTAGGAATGACAAGAATCCACCAATCTTGTATGACACATTTTTATGCATAAGTCACATGACTGGACTGTTTTAGCCCAATTAGCCCTAGTTGTCCTTAATTCTAGGAATCTAGTGTATAGAAACCTTGGGGATCTAAAACCTAAAAAATAATTTGAGTCTTGGAAAAGGGTATCCAAATCCATAATTTTTTTTGGGGGTTGTTTGAGGTTATTTTACAAGAATTGGGAAAAATCTCTTAGATAAGGCTTAATTCTAAGAATCTAGTGTACAGACACCTTGGGGCCCTAAAACCTACAAAATAATTTGAGTCTTGGAAAAGGGTATCCAAATCCCTACTTTTTTTGGGGGTTGTTTGAGGTTATTTTACAAGAATTGGGAAAAATATCTTAGATAGGGCTAGTAGAAGGACTAGGCCTAAAAGCCAAATTTGGGAGCAAATTTGGAGATCGTTTGGAACAGTTGTGTTACATTGTCACAAATAGGATCTTATGGAATCTAGGGAGTTGGTAAAAATGAGAAGTGTCCTTGCAAACACTTGTGGATTTGAAATGTTGAATATGCACTCGGAATTGTCCAAGGAAGATTAGAGGAGTTGAAGTACACTTCTTGATAGTTGTAATTCAAAGTGAAGCACAAGAAGATCAAATAATTGTGTTGAGTTAGTGAAGTCTTAGACCATTGGATCAAGGAATTGTGAGGATCTAAATTGATTTTAGGATCCGAAGGAGACTAGGACAAGTAGAGTCCTAGTTAGAGCTTGTGTACGCACACTTTGGACAATTTCTATCAGGTATACCTGATTTGGATGTAGTATCCCTTAGAAGAGTGGAATTTTGGTAGAGAATCTTCATCTTTTAAGATTCTTGGGTGAGTTAGTGAGATTCTGGTTGGATATAAGAATTCTCTAGATGGGCATTGATGGTGTTCTTTTAATATTTTGGGACAATTTTCCCATGTTCCCGAGTTGTTGACTTGGAAGTTCTTGGTGCTTTGATCTTGGAGTGATAGTGGAGGGTACTATTTTTCTATTATATGCCTTGTGATGAGGTAGAGTGGATTGTGTTATGTATTTTTTCGTAGAGATCATGACAAGATGTGTCTTTCCTAGTGCGTATTGAGTTCTTGTTAAATGGACCTTGAAATAATGTTGATGTTCTTTGGTGTGTGTGGATCCTTTCAGTAGATGTGGGGGCTGACTTGTAAAGAATTGGTTTGATTTGGCCAGACTTGTGGAGTAGTTGTATGGATATTCATGCATTTGAGATTGGTTTTTGATCCCGCACTTGGTGCGCTCTTTTGGGTTTGACTTGCAAGCTTCCAAGAGTAAACCTAGTCTTTGGGGGAATGATGTAGTGCCTCTCCCATTAAATTTTTTCATAACATCTTGGTGGATATGGCTTTGATGGTTTTATGTGTGTGTATTTCATGATCATATTAGAACCATGAGAGGTTTTACCTTCGGGATTATCTTATCTATGTTATTGCATCGACAACTTGTTTATGTCCTTATGTTGGTTGTATAACTATTGGTGATGCTAAGTCTTCTGATACTTTTATTCAGATTTTTGAGGAATTATTGTTTTTCAGTGATTATTCCTTTGTGATGGTGTCATACTGGCATTATGAGATGTACCTAATTCAATTTATTCTTGTGCTCAATCTAAGATTACTGATGTGGTTATGATTATTATCTTCTTATTTGGCTTGTGATGTAATTTGATGGTTTCACTAAGGTATGTGCAAGTGGTTACCTATTTATGATTGCTTACCTCATTGAGATACTATCTAGATTGGGAATTATTAGATTATACCATGATGTTGTTATTCCATGATTATCTGTGTGATTTGATCTGGTGGTTGCACTAAGTGATGTAGCTGATTACCGTACCTTATTTTAGTTACCTGTATCATTGCTAATTTTAAATATTAGATTATGTTGTCAATAATAATTCAATTATACCTGCATGAAGATGCTAGTGATGTGACATGATCCTTCATGATGATCTCTAGTTTATTTTGCATTTGAATTTGGACTGAGGATTATATTTATATCTAATAGATGTTATTGGACTAATTATTATGGTACTTTTATGTTGTGGATGTCTATCTTTTGCCTTTTGTAGATATATGCTTAGATAGATGTAAATGTTATTTAAATAATATATCATGTTATTATATATTATTATGTTGTACTGCACCACCGCTATGCATTTTTCCTGTTGGTGCTAGTATGAAGTGAGACAAAGTCATAGTCACTTGCTTGTGAGATCTACACAATGTCATGTTCTCCTTCAACGTGATTATGTGTTTGTTTGTTCTTCGACTATTTATATGGTTGAGCAGATACACTTGATGTTTTCTTGTTTACTGAACAGGTACTAGGTACATTAATCCTAAGTACAGGATTCAAGTGTGTACCTATATCCCCAACAGTGGCACTAGAAGATAGTAACCTTGACCGTTCATGCTAAGCCAATGTCATCCTTGTATTGTTATTATTATTAACCCTTTGGTTATTATGGTAAATCCGGATTTATAATGCATTATGTTATTTGAGAAGTGAGCATGTTTGTGCATTTAGGGTTTTGCAGTTGTCGATGAAATTATTAATTAATGCTGATTTAATTATATTTTGGAGAATTTTAATGATTTGTTTTATTTTAATTATTTTTTTTGCTAATTTGCTATAGTTGAATTCCAAATGCCTGGAATTGTTATAATTAATTTTGGGAAAAGGTCAATTAGTTTATTAAGTGGATTAATATTCTAATTTATAAGTCACTTTCTCAAAAATTCTTATATTAGGCAAAAAGTGAGTTTTGACTTCATTTTTCTTTTTATGATTTTGGAAGTTTGAAGTTTTCCTCCAAAACCCTCTTTGGAGAATTTGGGTTTTTTCTCATTGTGGGAGATTGGCTTGTCAGATTGTCGCGAGGATATGCGTGTTAGATTTGTAGCAGGGATCTCCATCTTCTCCTTGATTTTTAGCTCAATTGAAGTCTTCTTCATTTTTCCCTCTTTATTCTGGGTTTTGAGCAATTGGAGTGAGGTAAGGCTTTCTCATTTTTTTATAGTTTTACTTCAGTTTGTCGAGTTCTTTCAATTTTTAAATATTTGGGGTTGAGAACTAGTGTTCCCCTCCATTTTATGCACTTCCATGACCCGATTGGGTGGGAATGAGCATTTATGTATTTTCATGCTTTAGAAATTGAAGTTTTTAACCTAGTTATGCTACTAGTTTTTTTATGTGTGCTCAGAACTTGAGTTTTATTTGATTTTTGAGAGTTTGGGTATATTTTAGAAGTGGGATTTCTATTTTGTCCAATATCAGAATATTTGAATTTTGGGTGTTTTTGGCGTCGCCTCATTTTGCATGTCACCCATCATTTGTTTGTTTCCTTGTTGTCTTGAGTTATATTAGTTTTTTAGTAGCCTCTACTACAAAGAGTAGGATCATGGAGTCAAAATGGATAGAGGACATTACAAGCATTTTTATTTCTTGATCCAAAATTTCTATGTCAAGCTTAATTTGTAGATTTTACCTTGTTGCTAGATTTGTCAAAATTTTGAGTGATTGGTTTCTTTTGGGCATTTTGTGCCATTCTTGTATGATAATGAGATGAATTAGGGATTCCATGGGAATCCATGCTCTTGGAAACATGGCCAATTGAGCCATGTGTTATTATTTATCCTTTTGGTTTCCACTCAGTTGTGTTCCCTAAGTGCGTTTTGGATTTTATCATCTTGTTGCTTTCCCGAATCTAGCCCCTTGCATAATGATTATTTCATTATTTATGTGGTGATAGTTGTGTCTACCCACATATATGTGAGTATGCCTATGGTGGATCTCGTGTGATCCGAACTCCTGGATATATGCTAGTTGAGTATTTGATCATTTGGGGGTTGGGTTGGGAGATTGCATTGCCTTGTGGCACTCGTCATATGGTGAGAAAGGGTATGTACAGGTAGAATTTTGGAGTGGCTTCTCATAGTTATCCCAACCTGAAAGTGGTCGACAAGGAAACATGTAGAGGTTTAATAAAGTGATAACCAAATTAACACATGGGTAATAAAACTTAATGAAAGATATGAGAATACATGTACAGTAGTTGAGCGTCCTGCATGAGCTAGTACGAAGGTGTGGTGTCTATACCAGTCTCTTGAGAGAGCTGGTAGGAGGATACAGTATGAGGCCTCCCAAGGGAGTTTATTGATGATATCAAATACCAATTGGGCTAGTATGAGCCAAGTGATGATACTCTACTAGAGTCCCTACATAGTATCCTTATACTATTCTAAGTAGTGACCTGAAATACCACATTTACATTCATACTCATATGTGTACCTTGAGTCATGTATTAGTTGGCGTGTGTGTAGCCTCTTGCATGTGTGCGTATCTTATTTGACTGCAGTGGAGTCATTATCTCCATGAGCACGGTGGGGTGGGCCTATGGGTTCCACGTGGTCAGGAGGCATTGCTAACCTATACCACTACTGAGGATTAGAGTATAGAGATGGTCTTCCTCCAGCTATAGGATTGGAGCTTGTTGCTCATTTACTTCTTTAGGTTACTTTTATTGTTTATGCAGTTACTTTGTATTAATGTAAATGTAATTATTGTAGATGATCTATATGCTTATATTCTTTCAATAATGTTGTAATCTTTCTTTTGGGGCTATTGAGTGTCTACTTCCTTGATTTGTCCATTCCTGACACTCCCCGGTGTGGAGTTTACTTTCTTATTTTTATTAAATTTCCTTATCTTTCTTCTTTTGGTTGTAGATGAAGCTTCTCGTATGAGTAGTTATATGCTATCGTACAAGTTACATTAGTTTCTCATATGGTAACTTGTAAGGTCTTGTACGAGATCTTGCTGCTCATATGGGCTTTTCTAGTTTCTCGTATGGCTTCATATGGATTCTCGTATGACACCATACGTATACTCATACGAATTTCTACTAGAATTAATCATACTGTGGAAAGAGGGCATTTTTTTATTTGACCGAAAGATGCAAGTTGGTGTTTTGGATAGCCTTTTTGGAGATGCACCTTCCCAAATCGGAACAGATCGAGTATCGGTCGCTTGGGATAATTTAATGTTATCCATATTATACTAGGTGTCTTAATTTGGTAATTGTACTTTGGGTTTAAAAAGCATTGATTGTATGTTCACACAGTAATCTGGATGAACCTTGTATGTTAATCATGTAGACAGTAATTTAATCTTGATTGTAGTATAGGCATGGGAATATTTGATTATTGTGTTTAGTCTTCCTCTTGCGATATATTTACATGTTGGTTAACTCTATATTTTTTTTTTAATTTTTAATTTTTATATGTTAGCTCTTGTTTAATCCTTGTGTCCAAGGATTCCTAGGCAGGGCATTACATTTGACTATTTCCATTAAACCTGCACACAAAAAATAGAGGAAAAATGTTTGGGCCTGTTTGGAAACTCTCCTTAGTCAAGTCCCTTGTTTGGTATTTCCACCTCCACAACACTTAGATAGATAGGTTGAAAATAAAAATAAATAAATGATAACGTAATAGAAATAAACCCCGCTAAATGGATGAAACCCCCTATTACGTAATATATGCAAATAGAAGAAACCAAACTAGTGGACAAAAACCCCTTTTGCTTGAGATGAATGATAGATAAGGATATGATAATCCCAATATTCTCATAGACACAAGAGAGATAAGAAGATATTACTAGAAATATTTAAAACCCAAGAGAGCTAGAGATATTGTTGTAAAGAGAATTGTCGCTAATAACAGACTATTGTAGCAAAATGAGAGAGCTAGAGGATGCTAATATTGTAAGTGAGATTTGAAAGCCACCAAGAGAGAAGCTAGAGATATTTTTCAAGAGAGAGATAAATTCTAGAGAGATTGAAGAGGCCTTGAATTGAGGTGAAAGGCTAGATTTAAAGGCAAGAAGAGTAGGGAAAAGGAAGCTTCTGAGTTGTTCTAGAAGGTTCTGGTCTGTTCCATCAACAAAAGTAAGTGACAAGTGGAAAGCATTCACAAGACTGACATTTAAATGTTAAGATGATAGTTGATGAATACGTGACACAAAAATTTATATATGACGTGTTTGTGTCCATATGAATCACACTAAAAAATGACAGGTGGAAAGCACAACTCGTGGTTCATGCAAAGGTGATGCTAAAATATAGTTTTTGACAAGGACTATGAGCACCCTGAGAGGCAGCTAGTGCCGCCGAGATTGCTTCAATGACAAAAGCAGAAATCATGTTTCTATGATGCCTTCTTTGTGTAGTTTGTGTAGTACTTTGTTGGGACCATATGCATAAATGTGATTAATAGAGGGCTATTGTAGATAGTGAAACTTTTTTAGAATTTCATGTAGATACGTTAGACATATTTTGATAAAATCACCCTTAGTTAGTTGTAATATGTATCTCCTCTCATGCAATTATAAATATTGTAGGTTTGGGATCATGGATATTACGACCTTAATATCTTACAATAATTGGTTCTCCATTGCAGTTACGAATCGTTGGGTTTAATGAAAACAATAATAATATTTGGAATATAGTCATGTGTATTATTTAAAGTTATGCTATGAAATGCTATAAGGGAATAGTGATTATCGAAGCCTTGATGTCTCACAC
>MU226701.1:12212-39637 GCA_018584345.1 Thuja plicata
GCTTTGAGTTTTTCCTAAGTTGTATATTCATTCTACTGATCATCTGAGGTGATTGATTCCTTGTGAATTAGTCTCTAAGGTTGAACATTAAGGTTGTATGATTTTGACTCTATTTCCCAAAAGGAAGAAAGGCACTAGTCTGTTATTGCATATTGGATTATGGTTACTTGGTTTGGGCGTATATTTCTATGAAGATCTATCTATCGAATTCATTTATATAATTAATCAAAAATTCAATTATCTACTACAGTTTCATGTTTATGATCCATTGTTATCAGTTCTAAATAACTTTCAAGTTCTCTTTTTCCAAACTGTGAAGGGATTAGAAGTTGGAGGATCTTGTTATCTACTATAAAACGCCTTGGAGATTTAAGACAAAGTTCAAGGAAAAGGCCCACCAGCCTAGGTCCTGCAGAGCCTGAATTGCAGAGGTTGTAGCCCTTTCCCTACGGCTATACCTGTTAGTTGGCCGAAGCAGTTGGTTTTCCCAGCATTTGGTAGGCAAACCCATAGGAATCCCAATCTGTAGTTTCAAGTACCAACATCCCTATTAGAGTAATTTGATAATGGATAATCTCTCTTCCTTTTTGAAGACTGTGATAATATGGATAATTTCTCTCCCTTTGACAACAATGCCAAACAAATATTTTACAAAATATCTGACATCTATGTCAAACAATCTTTTTTCTTTCTATCTTAATATATTCCTTGAATTTCCCTTATCCATCAGCAATACAACAATATGCTCTGGTGCTCAGTTTTTATAAATACCTATCTGTATATAGATGTAACTTTGAAGTTCATCTCTTTTCTTGCATCAAAATTTTTGATAATATGATATTATGTAGGTTGATGCAGCCTTCAGTCATATTACTGACTAGCAGACAAGGGTTTGACCTCTAGTCTCTTTCTCAAGTATTGAAATGTGTCCTTGGGTAGTGGCTTGATGAAGATATTAGCCAATTATTCTTTTGATTGCACATACTCAAGTATCACCTCCCTTTCTTGAACTTGTTCTCTCAAATAATGATACTTGATGGCAATGTGTTTAGTCTTGAAATGTATGGATGGATTATTGGAAATGTTTATTGCACTAGTTTTATCACAAAAGATAATCACTGGTTCTGAGATCTTCATATGTATACCTCCCAACAACTATTTGATCCATGCAATGTTTGAGCAATTTGCAGCAGCAACAACATACTCTGCTTTTGTAGTAGACTAAGAGATGTATCCTTGCTTCTTGCTAATCCATGTGACTAGTCTGTGGTGAATGAGCACACCTAACTCAAACCCTTAGCTCTTTATTTATGACATGTACTGACTCTAACCAAGTCAGGAGAGTGTGTGTGTGTGTGTACCTTAGAAGGTCATTTGTTTTCCCTAAGATGGATATGACTAGGTCAATCCATGTCTAGCTAGGCTGCTTAGCTGGTTTTCTAATTTTTGGTTAACACTGTCAGTTAACACTGTGTTGGTTAACACTGTCGGTTAATACTATCGGTTAACATTGTCGGTTAACACTGTCAGTTAATTAAGACTTGTGGTCAATTTTACGTTACTGTTACTCAGTAAAGTCAGTCGTAACGGCCCATGAAAATCATATCTTGTCTTTTATCGACAGTATGGTAAGTTGTAACAGTTCCTAAAGAGATGCTTGTGAATATGTTGGTAGTTAGGATCATTCCAATGAGAGGATGGTTATTATTAACATCCCAAGCCTTCATTTTGAAGATCTAGAGAGAGTAGAGGTTGAAGAAGAAGAGAAGCAATAGGAAAGGTAGGAATTGACAGATTATTGTATTGTTTTGTTTTGTTTCCAGTAATGAGAAGTTGCAGACTGTGTGTTTAGTGGATATCAAGTTTCTTTGTGGTTCCTTTTGCATGCAAGTAGATTTGTTACTTTATTTTCTATTTTGTAAGTTGTTAGTTCTTCACCCGTTCTAGGTTGTAAGCAATAATGGTCCCTCGAGATTCTTGAATCCATGGTGAGAGTCATGTGTTGGGATTGAACTCGAGAGGAGGCCTTGTACATAGTTTCCTTTTTGTTTTCTGTAGGAGGAGAAACAACAAAGAGTCTGTAGATCTTACCCTAGGCGAGTTTGGTAATAGTTTGTCTAGGGAAGAGAATGAAAGCAATGTTCAGAAAACATTGAATAAGTGAGTAGAATGAATCTATTTGTGTAGGTTCAAAAAGAAGAAGATGAAAATAATTTTGTTGGGGACTGAGTCTTGAAGAGGAGGTAAATTTGATAGTGACTTACCTCATTTTAGGGTTGTGAACACCCTAAGAGATCTAGGAGAAAGATCTCAGAATAGAGCTAAGTTGGTTTTGTAGCAGCAACGAGACTTTTGTCCACATTAGATTGGTATCAGAGCCCTAAAAGATCTGGGTGTGTGTTGTTTGGATGTTATCTATAGAAACGTCTATCAACTCATCCAAGATGGTGACCAACACGGAACTTGCAAAAGATGTGGAAGAGCAAAAGGCAGAGAATAGACTCCTGAAGGAACAATTAGCCAAAATGATGACTAAGTTGGAAGAAGTGTAGCTTAGGACTGTAGCAGTCAGTGAATGGATGAGAGAAACTGATGGAAAGGTTAAAGAAGTGGCAGAGGAAGACATTATTCCAGAGCAAGACCCTGTGCTTCAAGAAGAGCCATTCTTGAAAGCATTGAATGCAATGAGTGGTAAGTCTTTAGATGGTGTGCCTCTATTTAGTGGCAAGATTGAACCAGAGTTAATCATGGAATGGATAGAAGGTCTTAAAAATCACTTTGACTATGATAATGTGACCGAAGCTCAAAAAGTAAGAGTAGCCAAGACAAGGTTGAGAGGAACTGCTCTCACTTGGTGGAAGTTTGTCCAAGATGAGAGGGAAAAAGAAGGAAAGAACCCCATAACTAGTTGGAAAGGTATGGTGGCCAAGATGAAGGAAATTTACCTTCTTGATGATTATGAAGTGTAGTTGCACAAAAAGAGATAGAATCTGAGACAAAAAGATTTAGAAGTCAGTTCCTACACTGAAGAATTTCATAAACTATGCTTAAGGTCACATGTGATGGAAGAAGAAAGCTTGAAAGTGGCTAGGTACTTGAATGGATTCAAGTGGAGTATCCAAGAGGAAATTAGTCTCTTAAACCCCAAGATTGTACACCAATGTTAGTAGCTAGGCCTCAAGGTGGAGGAAAAATTCAAGAAGAAGCAAGATTCAAATAGAAGAGGAAGAGGAAGAGAAAGAGACAATGGAGGTCATAGAGGAGGATATGGAGGAAGAAATCATAGTGAGTCCAAACTCACTCAGAATCAAGGAGAATCCAGTAACACAAGAGGTGGTTACAACCATGGAAGAGGTTAAAATAGTAGTTCAAGAGGAAGAACTAATAACCAAGGAAGAGGATCTTACTTCTCTTCAATGAAGTGTTGTAATTGTCAGTAATTTGGACATCCTGCATATCGGTGTCTTGAAAAAGGCTCTACTTCTCAAGGAGGTGGGAAAAGAGTTAACTATGTCCAAGAAGAATCAAGTTGCAACAGCAAGCCATCTGATGTACCATTAGAATCAGAAGGTGAGAACCTTATGATAAGGAGGACCTTAATCAGAGAGCCAAGCAAAGAAGAACCAAGCCAAAGGAGAGCACTCTTTAGAGTGAAGTGCAAGATTATAGGAAAGGTGTGTAGAGTCATTATTGATTCAGGCTCAACTGATAATATCATTAGTGAAGAGGCAGCCACCAAGTTAAATTTGAAAAGGATTCCACATGACAAACCATACAAGGTTACATGGCTCAACAAAGGACAACATGTGTTTGTAGGAGAAAAAGCATTGGTAGAATTCACCATTGGCAAGTATAAAGATAGAGTTCTATGTGACATTCTTCCCATGGATGCATGCCACCTTCTACTTGGAAGGCCATGGCAATTTGATAACCTAGCCATGCATGATGGAACCAAGAATGCATACTCATTCAAGAAAGATGGAGTGACTTTCAAAATTTAGTCCCTAATAGAAGAAGGAGAGGTCAAAACATCAAGTCCAAGTGTGCTCATGGTTGGTGAGAAGGAGTTCTTGAAGACCCTAGAAGAAGGAGAAGGAGTTGGGTTTGCTTCAGTATTGAAGCCAAAAGATGAAGTTGCTGTCAAGAAATTAGAGATACCAAATGAGGTAAAAGAAATACTTGAAGAGTATAGAGATATTATGAATGATGGCCAGCCCAGTCCCCTACCTCCTAAGAGACTTGTTAGCCACAAGATTGACTTCATACCAGCAGTGACCTTACCTAACAAAGCTGCCTATAAGATGACTCCTCAACAAAATTAGGAAATAGCCAAGCAAATTAGAGGGTTATTAGACAAAGGCCTAATTGGAAAGAGCATAAGCCCATGTGTAGTCCCTACTATTTTAGCACCTAAGAAAGGAGGATCTTGGAGACTTTGTACATATTCTAGAGCCATAAATAGAATCACCATTAGGTATAGGTTCCAATACCCAGAATTGAAGACCTAATGGATTGTTTAGGGGAGGCAAAGTACTTCAGCAAGATTGATCTTAAGAACGGCTACCACCAAATCAAAATTACTACCACCAAATAAAAATTACTGAAGGAGATGAATGGAAGACAACCTTAAAAACTACATAAGGTTTGTATGAATGGCTTGTAATGCCATTTGGTTTGTCTAATGCTCCCTCAAATTTTATGAGGTTTATGAAAGAGGTATTGGTAGAATGCATTGGTAAATTTGTTGTTGTCTACCTAGATGACATTTTAGTTTTTAGCAGAACTAAGGAGGAGCATATTATGCATTTGAAAATTGTTTACAAGAAATTGCATCATGAAAAGCTAATGATCAATTTGGAGAAGTGTAACTTCATGAAGCAGGAGCTTGTATATCTTGGTTTTGTTTTGTCACAAGGTAACCTCAAAATGGACCAAGAAAAGGTGGATGCCATTCTAAGTTGGCCTACTCCCAAGGCTGCCACTGAGGTGAGAAGTTTCCATGGTATAGCTCATTATTATAGAAAGTTCATTAGACATTTCAGTGGGATTTGTGCACCTATGTTAGACACCATCAAAGGTGGGATGTAGACAAAGTTTCAATGGACACCACAAGCTGATAGAGGGTTTAAAACACTCAAGGAGAAGATAGGAGAGTTGCCTACTCTAGTTCTTCCAAGATTTGATAATATTTTTACAGTATAATGTGATGCAAGTAATGTGGCCATTGGGGCTGTCATAAGCCAAAAAGGAAGACCAGTAGCTTTCCATAGTGAGAAGCTAAATGATGCAAAGAAGAAGTACTCTTCTTATGACTTAGAGTTGTATGCTCTAGTCTAAGCACTCAAGAAGTGGAGGTACTAATTTCTACCAAAGGAGTTCATAGTATATACTGATAATCAAGCTCTCAGCTTCCTTAACTCTCAAGACAAACTTAGCAGCAAACACATGGAGTGGGTGGAGTATCTGCAAGCCTATACTTGCAATATCAAGCATAAAAAGGGAGTACTGAATAAGGTTGTTGATGCATTGAGTATAAGGTTGCTCATAGTCCAAGAATTTTAGCTACAAAGCATAGGTATTGATAGCTTCAAAGACCTATATGCTGAAAATGAAGATTTTGCCCAAATCTACAAGGTATGTAAGGAGTTTAAAAACAACTTTCATGGTGAGTTTTCTGAATATACTTTGTAGAATGATTTACTGTTTAAAGGAGGTTAACTTTGTGTTCCTAAAGGTTCTATAAGAGAGAATTTGATTCAAGAAAAACATAATGGAGCACTTAGTGGTTATTTTGGAGTCGGTAAGACTCAAGAGCTAGTCACTAGGTTCTATTTTTGGCCTAGAATGAATAGAGATTTTAGACAGTATGTTGAGAGTTGTGTAGTGTGTCAAAAATAAAAGGGAACATCTTCTAATGCAGGTCTTTATGAGCCACTTCCAATCCCAACTAGACCATGGGAATGCATAAGCATGGATTTTGTAGTTGGTTTTCTAAGAACAAGGCAGGGATATGACAGTATTTTTGTTGTAGTGGATAGATTTAGTAAGATGGTACATTTTATACCTTGTAAGACCATTCATGATGCTTGTAACATTGCTCAATTTTTTTTTAGTGGAATGGTGAGGATACATGGACTCCCGCTTAGTATTGTTTCAAACAGGGACAACAAATTCATGAGCCATTTTTGGAAGACCTTATGGAAAAAGCTAGGCGCTAACTTGTCTTTTGGATCTGCCTATCATCCACAGATAGATGGCCAAATAGAGGTGGTAAATAGGATTATTTTTAATTTACTAATATGCCTCACAAAGGAGTATGGTCAAGCATGGGGCCAACTTATTGGACAAGCTGAATATGCATACAATGATACGGTGAATAGATCAACTGGTAAGAGTCCCTTTGAAATTGTTTATGGTTTTCACCCAAGAGGAATTTTTGAGCTTAGATAATTGAAGGAAGGAATGCATGGTAGTGGATATGCTGAGGAATTTTCTCATTCAATGAGGGAAGTACATGAAAGTGTGAGAAAGAATTTGATTGAAAATGCTGAAAAGGTAAAGCAAAAGGTGGATGCAACAAAGAGGGATGTTCAGTTTCAGATTGGAGACTTTGTGATGGTACACTTGAACAAACATAGGCTGCAAAAATGTGTTCCTCACAAGATACAAATGAAGAGGCTAGGTCCATGTAAGATACTTGCAAAGTATGGAAACAATGCATACAAGGTGGAGCTTCCTAAAGACATCGGGTTGTTACCAGTTTTTAACATTGTAGATATCATAGCATACAAAGGACCAATTCAAGATGCTAATAAAAACCTTCAAGGGGTAATACAAGAGGTAAAATATTTTAAATTAACCCCTACTCCATCTATGATAGCTGAAAAGATACTAGACTCAAGGGTCTACAAGAAGACTAGGAACAAAGACTACATTGAGCACCTTATAAAATGGCATGAAAGAGAGGATGTTGATGCTACTTGGATCAGAGAAATAGACTTCAAGAGGTTGGGAATTGATACAAACATGCTCAATCCAAGGATGGATTAACCTTTCTTTTGTTTGGGGGAGTATGGTGCAGGAGCACACCTAGCTTGAACCCTTAGCTCTTTATTTTTGGCATGTAGTAACTCTAGCCAAGTCAGGAGAGTGTGTGTGGACCTTAGAAGGTCATTTTTTTTCCCTAGGATGGATATGACTAGGTCAATCCTTGTCTAGCTAGGTTGCTTAGCTAGTTTCCTAATTTTTGGTTAACACTGTCGATTAACACTGTCGGTTAACACTATCAGTTAACACTGTCGGTTAACACTGTGTTAGTTAACACTATGTCAGTTAACACTGTATTGGTTAACACTGTCAGTTAACCTTGTCGGTTAACACTGTCAGTTAATTAGGACTGGTGGTTGGTTTTACATTACTATTGCTCAGTAAAGTCAGTCATAACAGCTCGTGAAAAGTGGATCTTATCTTTTATGGACAGTATGGTCAGTTGTAACGGTTCCTGAAGAGATGCTTGTGAATATGTGGGTAGCTAGGGTCATTCCAATGAGAGGATGGTTATTAATAACATCCCAAGCCTTCATTTTGAATATCTAGAGAGAGTAGAGGTTGAAGAAGAAGAGAAACTACAGGAAACTTAGGAATTTACAGATTATTGTATTGTTTTGTTTTGTTTCTAGTAATGAGAAGTTGTAGACTGTGTGTTTAGTGGATATCAAGTTTCTTTGTGGTTCCTTTTGCATGCAAGTAGATTAGTTACTTTATTTTTTGTTTTGTAACTTGTTAGTTCTTCACCCATTCTGGGTTGTAAGTAGTACTGGCCCCTCGAGATTCATGAATCCATGGTGAGATTCATGTGTTGGGATGGAACTTGAGAGGAGCCCTTGTACATAGTTTCCTTTTTGTTTTCTATAGGAGAAGAAACAACAAAGAGTCTGGAGATATTACCTTAGGCGAGCTTGGTAATAGTCCGGCTAGGGAAGAGAATGAAAGCATTGTTCAAAAAACATTGAATAAGTGAGTAGAATGAATCTATTTGTGTAGGTTCAGCAAGAAGAAGATGAAAAGAATTTCGATGGTGACTGAGTCTTGAAGAGGAGGTAAAGTTGATAGTGACTTACCTCAGTTTAGGGTTGTGAAAAACCTAAGAGATCTAGGAGAAAGATCTCAGAATAGAGCTAAACTGGTTCTGCACTGCTCAATAACAAGACTTATGTCCACATCATTCTGTCACCCATAAATAATGCTTCTCCAGTTGTTCTCTTCCGGTCATCAATATTTTTAGCCCAATCAGCATCGGTAAACACTTTAAGTTCAAATTTGTCTTCTCTTCTATACCATAAGCCAAATTCTTCAGTATTATTTAGATACCTTAGAATTCTTTTCACAATAGTCATATGCGATTCCTTGGGGTTAGCAGAAAATCTAGCAACAATTCCTACTGCATGTGCAATATCTAGTCTAGTGTGTACAACATACATGAGTTTTCCAATCATTGATCTGTACATAGTCTGATTTATCTTTGTTGTCTTGTCCTCCTTTGTCAACTTACATCCAGTAGCCATCGGTGTTCCAACTGGTTTGGAATCTTCCATCTTGAATATCTTTAGGACCTCTTTGATATATTTGGACTGTGTAATGAAAATACCTTCACTTTGTTGAATGATCTATAAACCAAGAAAGAACTTGATCTCTCCAAAAATAGACATCTCAAACTCTTTGCTCATCTCATTATAAAATTATTTTCATAGCATATCATTCCCTCCAAATATGATGTCATCAACAAATATTTCAGCAATCAAAGTGTTAGCATCAGTATCTTCCTTCAAATAAAGATTATTGTTTTCACTAGTCCTTATAAATCCAATACTTATAAGATATGAATGAAGTCATTCATACCAAGCTCTAGGAGCTTGTTTCAATCCATACAAGACTTTGTGAAGTCTACATACCATGTTTTTCTTGTCTGGATTGACAAAGCCTTCTGGTTGTTCAATGTATACCTCTTCTTCAAGCATTCCATTTAGGAATATTGACTTGACATCCATCTGATACACTTTGAATCCTTTATATGCAGCATAAGCAAGTATTATTCTTACTCCTAGCCTAGAAATGGGTGCAAAGGTCTCTCCATAGTATATACATTCCTCTTGTACATACCCCTTGCATACCAGTCTTGCTTTGTTCCTTGTGACTTCTCCATTCTCGTTCAGCTTATTCCTAAATATCCATTTTGTACCGATGACATTCTTGTCATTTGGTCTTGGCAAAAGTGACCATGTCTTGTTCTTCTCAATCTGCTCCATCTCATCATTCATAGCACTTATCCATTCCTCATTATCTAGTGTAGTATTGACAGATTTTGGTTCAAACTCACAAATTAAACAATTTGAGGTTAAAGACTTACTTCTCATTCTTGTACCAGCTTTCTTATCTCCTATGATCTAGATCTCTAGATGGTTCCTTCTTACATATCTTGAAATTATAGGTACAACTCTTTGTGTATCATCTTGATCATCATTTTGATCTTCATTATGTTCTTCATCACCTTGTACATTATTTTGAGTATTATCCTGACCGTCGGTAACACCAGTCTGACCGTTAGTTGCAACATTCTGTTGTTTTGGAATTAAGCACTGTTCCTCCGGTAGAGTCTTGGGTTCTTCACAATATAAAAACTTGTTTTAGTCCTCTGGTTCTTTTGTGCTTTCCAGCTATTTATTTTTTTCAAATTCATCAATCTTTACGTTTGCAATTTCAACTATTTTGTTAGAAGCCTTGATGAGACATTTAAAAGCTTTTCTTTTGGTAGAATACCCCAAAAAAATACCTTCATCACTTTTGGCATCAAGATTTCCATTTCTATTATCCTTTAAGACATAACATTGACTACCAAATATTTTTAAGTAACTTACATTGGGTGTTTTACCATACCATAGCTCATAAGGTGTCTTCTTTGTGTCCTTCTTCAATTGTACTCTATTAAGTGTGTAAAAAGAAGTGCTCATAGCTTCCCTCCAGAAGATTTGGGTGATGCCTTTCTCTATCATCAGTGTTCTTTCACAATCAACTATTGATCTATTTCTTCTCTCAGCAATTCCATTTTTCTATGGTGTTCTTGGTGCAGAAACCTATCTTTTTATACCATGCTCATTACAAAAATTAGTGAATTCATCTAATATAAATTCTCCTCCTCTATCTGATCTTAAACATTTTAGATCCTTACCACTTTTTTTTCTCTACCATAGCCTTATACCATTTAAACATCTTAAATGCTTGTGATTTCTCTTTTAGAAACATAACTGTCATCATTCTAGAGTAATCATCAACAAAGAGAATAAAATATCTATCTCCATAATAACTCTTTGTCCTCATAGGTCCACATAAATCAGTGTGGACTAATTCTAGAATGTCATCAGATGTATGGGTTTTACTTTTGAAACTAGACTTAGTCATTTTACCTTTTTGACAATTCTTTCACATGATGTTGTCTGGCTTTGTCATCATTGGTAAGCCTCTTACATTTCTCCTTCTATTTATTTTCATCATGTTGTCAAAATTCACATGACACAATATTTTGTGCCACAACCATATGTCTTCATTTCTATTCATTAAGCAAGTGGTGTTAGCATCGTTCAGATAGAATAAGTTACCTTTGGTGTGTTCACCGGTTCCAATCATATTTCCATATTTGTTGAAGATTTTTGCCTTTTTATTTTCAAATGCAACTTTGTGACCTGAATTATTCAACTGAGAAACACTTAATAGATTATAATTCAATCCATTTACCCAATAAAAATTCTCACACTTTATCTGGTTATTCAATATTATTGTTCCTCTACCTTCAATTGGACAAGGTGTGTCATTTCCCATTCTTACTAATCCACCCTTGTATTATTCAAAAGTCTCAAACTTTTGCTTATCACCAGTCATATGATGAGTGCAGCCACTATCTATGATCCAAACATTATTTTTTCTTATTTTAGATATGAGAGCTATTTCTACATACCTTTCTTCATCATCATCTGAATCATCTTTTACAGCTACAAATACCATCTCGATGTCTTCATCAAGTTTGGTGTCAGTATCTTCATCTTTGCAAGCAACTAGGTAGCTAGCCTTCTTTCTTTTATCCTTGTAGTCTCGGGTATCTCTTCTTTCTAATTTTTGGTAACCTCTGTAATCTTTGTTATCACCTTTGTCATATTTCTTCTCAAAAGATCTGTCATTACTTCTGTCATCTTTTCTTCTGTTAGGACATCTTGCAGCAAAGTGTCCAATCTCTCTACAATTGAAGCATACAAGTGGCAACTTGCCTTTGTATTTACCTTTGCCTCTCTGCATTCTTTCAGCCATAAGTGCTTCTATTTCATCTAGATCTTCTTCTTCACTTTCACTTTCACTATCTCTTCTAGATGTGTGTCTATGACTTGATTTGCTTATTCTCATAGAATACTTGAATGCAGACTCTAGGTTTGGTAAGACACTATTATCAAAGTTGTTCATCTCAAATGAAATCAGTCTACCAATTAAACTATCAAGAGTAACTATATTGTTAGCTACTGCTCTCATTTCTTGAATGACAGAAACTCTAACAGCATATATAGGAAATAAGGTTCTTAAGATTTTACTTACCACTATCTCCTCTTCAAGTGTACCTCCAACTCCTCGTATAGCATTGACTACTTCTTTTACTCTTGTGTTGTACTGGGTGATGTTTTTTCCTTCTTTCATTCTAAGATCATCAAACTTTCCTTCAAGGCTTTCTGCCTTGGCTTTTAGAACATTTGTATCACCTCCATGTACAAGCTTCAGTTTGTCCCACATCTTCTTTGTATTTTTGCAATCCTTGACATCTTCAAATTCAGCATCAGAGAGTGAGGAAGAAAGATTTGATACCAATTGTTAGTAATAATTGAGAGGGGGGGGTGAATCAGTGGCCTCAAAAATTTATCTTTTAACTTTAAACACCAATCAAATAAACCTCAGATTATTAAGTCCCTACAAGATGTATGCCTTGAAATACTATTAATGATTTAATTGTCTGTCAGTTTTCCTTGTTCGTCCTTATTCTCCTTGATTACCGATAAGCAGTATAACTATTTACCAAAACTCAGTAAATATGCAGAGTATACCAATCAATCCATAAATGCATATGTGTAATGTAAAACAACAAAGTAATAAACCATACACACATAACACATGGATTTTAATGTGGAAACCTTGTTAAGGGAAAAACCCACTGGGACTGGTACCCCAAATTTTCACTCTTCTGAAGTGAGCCCTATTAGGAGCCAACCTTGTTAAAGGTTACAAACACACTGTTAAGTGCGACCTTGTTAGAGGATTTTATACATAGAGTTTGTCACTTAGTATCGGGCATCTATTGCTACCATCCTTGAATCAACCTCATTCTTAGACTTTCAATAGGTATCGGGCAAGTCCAATGCTAATTTCATGAATCAACCTTTTTGGCACTCCTTGGGATGTACCTCAATATATAGAAGACTGTTAAGTCCTACTTGGTTAAGAGACTTGATACTTCAATAGTTAAATTGAAACATTATGACCTGTTCATAATGCAACTTTGAATTGCAGATTTTTAGATCTGTTTAAGTACATTACCTCTCTGATCAATGTATCAATTAAATTCTTTGTGCTCCACTGATGCAGAGATCAGGGTGGTGAACCATGAAACAACCCAAAATGAGCAAAAGTGAAGAAGTGTTCCAAGTGACCCTTCTAGGTCCTGATGGGAAAAATCCACAAGTAGTCAACTCTAGGAGGTTTCAGGGCTTCAATAGGTTTGTTTTAGCATGTATGACATGTTCCAATCAATACTTTTCATTTTCAACATCTTTTAGGCCAAAATACACAATGTAGCCAAATGTTGTCAATGCAAAATTGTGACTTTGTGACAGCAGCAAGGCAAAAAGATGTATAACTTTTGTTTTTACCAAAAGACCCCTGAAATAAATCACATTTTTAGACACTCCCCATCCTTGTACAACACATATGCAAAACTTGGATAAGCTTCCTTTGGCAATTAGCAAAAATTCTCCATAGTGACCCTGTTTTCAACCATTGAACTAATGATGCATTTACAAAGAAACATATAGTAATACTTAATGTATGGACTCCACAGCTTGCATAGGCTTCTTAAATGTCTTCAATTAGAAAAATCCACACTCAATTTGACTCTATGGGTTTCCTAACCCCAAAAGCCCCAATTCACCCCTTACAAACCCTTGTTCCTAGGGCATCACCAATCTCACATGTGTAATGACTTATCTGAACAATTCAAGATGCATACATTGCTATTTCCATATCCTAACCATGAATCAACACTCAAATGCTGTCCTCCTTAAGACAAATCACTCTCTATATGACTGTCCCCTCAATTCTCCTCTTATTTTCACCTTTAAATGCTTGGTGGCCACCATTAATTGAAGTTAGATTGTCATTACTGGATTATAAATACTTATACATGTTAGAGAAATACCATTCCATGAAGAAACAACAGACATTTCACAGAATGGTCATGATTATTTAAAAAAACTCCAAAACTGTTAATAAACTGCCTGTCACAGTCAGCCCACAATGAAATTGAACAAAACACTTACAAATTGGAATTCAAATCTTTGATCTTTACATTAGAACATGTCTGCAAACACCATAATATGTATCCTAATGCAAAACAAGAACAATAAACTCAAAATTCTTGTCAAGGCATATTAAAACAGAGCACTTTTATTAGTTTTTAGAGAAACAGTCCGTACATCCTCTAGGTACAGGCCGTACCATCACATATTTAAGACTGCAGGAGGTAGTTAACCTTCCTCCCAACCAACTCCCATCGGTTAAATTTGTTAACTCTTAACAAAATTCAAATTATGGAGTTTCCCTCCTAAATTCCTTTATAACCGTTTGTATTCAAAAATTCAAATTTCTAACTAGTAAACTATGCTTTTAATGGGTTTATTGAATCTTTTGACCTGTCTAATGACAAGATATGATCATTAAAACCTACTATAACCTATCTAATTAATCATCTACCATATGAAATCCTAAAATCCTATTTCATGGATCCATTACAACTTTTCAACATTACAATCAATCAAGACATCATACAAAATTATAACTTCTTGTGCTTGCAAATGCAATAATTGGTTGAAGGATTGCCCAATTGATCTCAGGAGATGCTCCATGTCCATTGTGATGACTTGGACCTCCACTGTGCCTTTGATGAGCATATGATGCTCCTGCATCATCCACACTTTCTGCTCTATGATGTTGTGCTTCACTATTTTTCGGTGTCTGCAGAATTCTTTAGCTCTCCTTTAGCTTGATTGATCAGGACTATATGAAGTTCTTCTTCATCAGTTTCTCTTCAGTATCCTCTTTCTATTCACTCCCCTTCCCATGCATTCAAAAATGAATTAATATTGTCTCTTATATAGACATGATATTCATTGATTCTTTATTCTTGATTCTTGGTTCTTGGTGTGAAAAACAATCTAGCCAATCTGATTTAAGGCATAGCTTCTGATTTATCTCGTAGTTATCTTCTTGCCAACTGTATAAATATTCTTTAAATCAATTGATTAACTCTTGGTCGAATAAAACAAATAAAACAACCAGTTAAGTCTATCTTTAGCTCTTGCCAGCTAGATATTTTGTCATTTTATGAACTCTCTATTCCGTCGGTCAACTCTTCAGTTAGTTGTCGGTGACAACTGCCAGTTCCATCGGTGTGACTCCAGTTAACTTTGGGATCTCCGTCCGTCGGGCATCATTAGATTTTTACTCGTCGGGAATTCTGTGGTTTTGATTTTTTGGGCAACACTATCTTCTTCTTGTCGGGTATCACTGTGACTTTTCTTCTTTGTCTTTACCGATGGTGTGCACTCCTTCAGTGTTGTCTGTCACTTAGCAAATACTTGATTTTTATGCATTGTTGAAAGCATAACCTTTGTTCCATTGATTCTCTTAAGTATTTGGCATTATGTACATGACTGTATAGATGATATTAAGTTGACATCAATGACAATAAAAACCATTAACTCATTTAATGCCTTGCATTATCTTCAACTTAATATTATCAAACATTTAGTCGGTTACATGTCATCATTGGTTTTGATCAACAGGAGGAGTACATGCCACTTTACCCAACTAGTTCATTAGTAAGTCTTATTCACATACTTAGAGGTCATAGGGAATCTTTCTAAAGAGGTGTCAGTTGTCACAAGATCTTATCTTACCTTTTGACATTTAATTCTAGTTGTTTAGGTCATTTAATAATTGACATAGTATTCCTCTCATAATATAGGATTAAGATACATGTCATAACCTTGTCTATTACTATGTCTCAACCTTGTCTATATAAGTAAGAATATTATTATATATTTCATATTCAATTAATCATTCAAACATCCATAATCAATATCACTTAGATGCTTACAACATGAGCTTTGTCATTACACCAAATGTCCTTTGAAAAAATGCCAAGAAAATTGAGAGTTAAATGTACGAGCATGTTGGGGTTTTGAATGTTGTACAACACTTTTTTTCTAAATGATCTATGTGTATCATTTTGGCATACCACATTTATTTATAGATCTTTAGGGGTTTATAATGGCTATGGCCAACTTGGCCTAGTAGTTGATGGGTGGCTGCAAGAAGTTGAGTCCCACTTTTGGGCAAAAAGTGGAAGTGTTTTCCCTTTTTTTTTCAAATTTTCTATCAATTGATGTCAAAATTTGAGGCACTTAGAGATTGAATCTAAAAAAAATCAACTAATAGGAAATGTAGTGCTCAGAGTCTAGTTGTCAAATATGTAATTTATTTGAATACCCACATGGTATAAAATATATTTTAGTTGGCATGTTTAAAACCCCCTTTTTCAAAATGCCTATTTCAGGACCATACCCCACATGTGTATGACCACCCTATTTTGAAGTAAATAAATGATTTTTTCTAAATCCTTCTGGGGGAAGGTACCTAACACATCAAAGATTGGTCAAAATATTTTTGCTTTTTTTTAATTGAATATGTTTTTTTGTATGAATTTTTAATTGACTATAAAGTACATTTTCAAAACCTCTCGTGTATGACCACCATAATTTGATGAAAATTTCACTTTGTTTGGATTTTTTTTTTAAATTTTGAAGAAAATTCTATGTAGATTGGGCTCATATAATTTATTTTTAAAAAAACCTAAAATCAAAAAACTTATTAAAGTTTTAGTGAATCTTACTATTTTAAGTTTAGGTACCACTTTTTATTAATAAATATTGTAAAAATAGTAAAATTAATCATATCACTATAAAATTTATACTTTTGAAATCTAGACAGTATGATCTCTAATGGGTTTTCATTTCGTTAAAAATTTTGATTAGGAAGATCCTCAAAATATTACAGCAAGATAAAAATATGGTATTCAAATGCCTTAGCCATTATTTTGGAGGTCCGAGCATAGGCTTGGTCCCACCAAACCTGTCCCAAACCGAAATCCAATGCAAAGGGTGGTCTTGTAAATTCAAATTTTAAAAAATGGTCACACATTTAAAAATATGTACCCGTTTCTTTAATATAATAAATCGGCATGTAAAAATGAGTTTCTTATATATATATATATATAAATAATGGGCACCCATTTTGAAAAAAAATAGGCACTTGTTTCTTGAATTTTGGATTGGTTGTTCGAGCCTAAGATGGGTGCTTGTTTCTAGCTGCAGTTTTCAAGTCCACAAGACTTTTGCTGAATTGGTACCCAACTTCTTACACCTACCCTGATGCTGGTGCAAGAGTTGTTGCGAAGGATGCTCATGGCGCATCCTGCAAACAAACACCCTCACAAAATTGTTACAAAAGTATTTCATGAGTTAACCCCTCTTATGATATTGTGCTTCATATTTAGGAATTTGATAACACCTATGAATTTCTTGAGAAGCATACTTTAATAGGATATTTTGTGGGTAGAACTCCACTTGAAAGCATGCTGAAAGATTGGGTTTCCAAAGCTTGGAATCCTCATGGAGTTTGACTTGATGGCACTCAAAGCCTTACCAAAGGCATTTTTGTTTCATTTCTCAAACCCTACCTAGGCCGATGTGGTGTTCAATCGTGGGCCCTAGATAGTTAGGTCTTCCCTGTTGGTTTTCTAGCATTGGTCTCGAGACTTTATAGTCTCAAACAACAAAAATCTAAGGGTCCTAGTTTGGGTTGAATTTCTATGTCTTCCCCTGCCATGCTATCCATTCATGTAGACCATTGTGCAAACTCTTGGCAAGGTGGTGTGCATGGAACATGATTGTTTTTATAACGCTCACCCTCAAAAGAGGGTTTGTGTTGAGGTTGACCTTTCACGTGACCTTAAAGAAAATGTTGATATTCAAGTTGGAGCCCACACCCTCACCCATAAGGTGCTTTACCTTAACCTTTCTAACACCTATTATAGGTGTCAATTAGCCAAGCACAAGATCAAGGACTTCCTACTGGCACAAAATCTCCTCCTAAGGATGTTCCTTCCAAGTCTACGAAGGCGGCGAAAAAACAAGAATGGACCACTCTAGTGTAAAAAGGGAAAAATGCCTTGGCCCTCAAAAAAATTTCAGCTTTTAGGCTCAGTTGTCAATGGAAGTTTCTACGGTGGCTCTTGTTACTCGATCAGTTGCAGTTCCATCAGCTCTTGTTTCAAACCTTGCCCTGTAGGGGATAGAAGTGCCTACGAGTGTTTCTTGACCCGCTTAGGTCTGCACTTTGCAGGTGGCTTCCATGATAGTGTCTCAATATTTGTGAAAATCCCACAACCCTTTTGGGTGTGCTAAGATTTCATATGGCAGCATGGAGAAGCAGAGAGTCATCTCTGGAGGAGATTCTCCTCCTAACTTCAGAACCAGTTCAGCCTTCTTGCATAATAGCTTCTCCTCTCTTGGGGACAAGGATGAAATGAAATAATTTTTATCATGAATTTTATCTCCTGGAATGTTTGAGGTCTCACTAACCTTCCCTCAAAATATTTTTTTTGAGATGCTTGACACAAGATTGGTAACCTAGATATTCTCTATCTCTAGGAGGTTAAAATTTCTGGTTTCATGCTCAATACTACTTGCTGTGTTATTTGGCTGGATGTTGTTGTGGTCTCTTCACAAAATGAAGCTGGTTGAGGTGGTGTAGTTACTGTTATCCCCACCCCCCCCCTTATTTTATTTCTTATGTTATTTCACATGGTTCTAACCCCATGCATAGAATTATTTGGATATTGTTGTCTTTCAATAATCATTATTTTGGCATAGTTAATGTTTATGCTCCCAATGATTTTGTTGAAAGATCACATTTGTGGCGATGGATGGCAGATCATCTCCCACAAACCACCTGGGTTATATGTGGGGACTTCAATATGGTTGAGATGGCTTCTAACAAAGATGAGATTTTTCCATTTAGATGGAAAGCTAGGGAAAGAGAGGCTTGATACTACATGTGTAATAAATTGGGCCTTTTTATCCCAATGCCAACCATCGTCGTCCTGGTGGCTAGGTTTGGCATACTTGGTCCAATTTCAGAACTGGATATGACAAGATATTTAAGATGCTTGATCATGCCATGATTACAACTCAATCTTTTTTTCTCTTTTTCTAAAGATCATGAATTACCTGTCATTCCTTTGATTGATGGTACTTTGTCATACCACTAGCCCATCCTCTTTAGTATTGAATGGTAGAAAACTAACATGTGTCCTTCTAAAATGTATGTTTTCATCAACACGTCCCTTATTACTCATGAACCTAGTGCATATCATATCTTGCATGTCTGGAATTTGGAGCCCAAGCCCCACAACCACTCAGGCTGAATTCACTGGTGGAATGATGCCATCACATGTACGAAAAGGTTTCTTTGCATTTATGGAAGGCAGCTTGCCATGTACTACCAATGTCCATATGATGCAACTACCAAAGATCTTTGTGCTTCTTCTGAGGCCTTGGCCATGAATCTATTTGATATGGAGCTGCGACTTCATCTTGCTAATATCCATCACCAAAATAAATTTGTAGACAACTATGCTTCTAGGGGAGCTCAAATCAAGGCTCACCTTCACTAGCTTGAGGTTGGAGACCAAGCCTCCAAAGATTTTTTTCAAGATCTCAGAGCTTGTCATACCTCTGTTGGGATCAAAAGGATCAAGGAAGTTCAAGAGGTTCTTTCTGAACTACCTGACATTCTTCAAGCTTTTGTCTGAAATTATGAGAAGGTGTTCACATCATAGGGAATTTCTTCTGAAAGGGACCAAGCTTTGAAGGATTGCATTGTTTATACTCCAAACCGGCTATCGGATGAGCATCATTCTTTTTGTAAGAAAATGTTCACCATCAATGACCTCAAGGAAGCTATCTTTTCCATGGTGGATGATAAAGCTCCTAGGTAAGATGACTTTCCAGGTGAATTTTTAAAGCCTTTTGGGATTGTATTGGCCCCAACCTGCATATGGTCTACCTTGAAGAATTTCATTCGAAATCCCTTGGCAATATTATCAACAAGGGAAACATTAAATTCATACCTAAAGTAGGAGATCTTAAAGATATTTGTAATTGGACACCAATAACCTTGCTTAATGTCTCTTACAAGATTATTGCTAAAGACCTAGCTCTCCAAATCTGCCACATCCTACCTCTAGTTGTACGCCTTGAGAAGACTAGATTCATCAAGTCTAGGTATATCCTTGACAATATTATTGTGGTTTGGGAAAGCATGGAATGGGCTAGGTAGTCCAAACAATAAGCTATCTTCCTCAAGATTATTTTTACAAAGACTTATGACTGTATTGAATGACCCTTTATTCTTGCAATGATTCAAGCCCTCGGCTTTGGTCCCACTTTTATTCAGTCGGTTGAGATGCTTTTTGGTGATGCATCTTCTTGTATTACCATTAATGGAAGGCAATCCGAGGCTTTTGGCCTTTACAAATCTATCTTCCAGGGCTTCCCTTTAGCCCCAACTCTTTAGGTGCTTGTTGTTGAGGGGTTTGGCTACCTTCTTGCCAATGCTATCTCTTCTGGCCTTGTCAGAAGAATTTCCCTGCCTGAGTCACCTACCAAGCTTGTTAATGGTCATTTTTCTGATGATTCCTTTCTCACTCTCATTTAGGATGAGGTTAATGTGTCCAATCCTCTTCAATGCCTTGACACATTTTGTCTTGCCTCTGGTTCGACTATTTAATGGCACAAGACTCTCTGTTGTAGGCAGTATTTTATTCTTGCTCCTCCTTGGCTCTCTTAATATGGCTGGAAATGGATTCAACATGCAGTGGTCTTCCTCTGTCTGGGAATTCCCTAAGCCTTTCAAGCTTCACCTGTTGAATTAAGGAATGTGGTGTTAGTACTCTAAAATTTCTGGAGAAATTTGGAGTGACTACACTGAAAATTTCTCTAAGTGCAGATTGTTGCCCTAAGAAACTCGTGGAAAAGGCACATTTTGAATGCATGCAGAAAGAGGCCTCTTGATTTTTGTGAAGATCCTATTGGGAGAAATTCTCCTCACCTTTCATTTGGCATATACAATGGGTTCCAACCTTCAGACTTCAGTTCTGACTTGTTTTGGAGATGACCATTCAGAGGTGCTTGTTCAAATCTGCACTTTTTCCCAAGTGTTAATTTGTTGTAACAGGCCTAGTTTGCCTTTGAATATCTTGCACCCAAAAATGTTTCATGACCCACCACTTTAAGGATGTTCAGTATGCATATCAAATAACCTATTTTTCAAATCCCAAGTCATTTTGATATGTTTTGACTAGGTTTCAAACCCCTCAAAGTTGGTAATTTACTGTTGTCATGCATTGTGTAATTGCTCAGAATTCTAAGTAGCCCTATTTGACTGATTGTAACTTTTGACCTTGTGCCCTAACTGAAATGATTCCTTTTTCATCACATTATAAAGGTAAAATAATTCTTATATCTCCATATTTAGGTCATGATGAATCCATTTGGTCAGTTTGTGAAGCTCATTCAGTTTGCAATTTCTATCAATTTGCCAAATTGTCAAATGCAGAATTGCAGAATGACCTACTTTGAGGTCTTGCAAATATGTATCCGGATGAATGCCTTAGATAATTGAGTTGTCCCTCGTATTGTAAGAATAGGAGTGTACTTACCTGAGGATTTACAGATTCCTGCCAATCCATTTATCTACTTTTCCAGAGCCTTTCCGTTTCCATTTTAATGAGGTTTCACTGAAAATGTAGAATTCAGAATTAAATGGCATGCTTTGTGATTTCCCTATTTGCACCCAGTTTGAGGTTGGACATAATTGAAGGTTGATATGCATTTTAGACCTAGGAATTAACTCCTTTAAAGATTCTCAAACTTTGACCAATCCGGTAAATCACTTTTCTTTGCCGATTCCAAACCCAATTTCTACATATCTGTTGTGCTTTGGTTCAGAAAGTGTTTAGGGTGCTATCTTTGTAGATTGGTATCAGTTGAATGGTTTGTTTTCAGAGGAAGACAATTGAGGGGTCATGTTCTATATGTGACATTCAATCAGACTCCAGAGGTTGAGTTTCTGAAAGATCTTTTTGATGACCCTATGAATTCAGTTTCGGAGGCAGTTTGTTCAGTTTGTAGTGCGGAAAAGAGTTAAGTTTTCAGAATGGCCATTTTGCATAAGTGATATCTTTCTATCTGAAAGATATTTTCAGGGTCCGATTATGGGAACATCCTCATTGCATATGAATGTACTATGTAACCTAATGGTGAAATTTCAGAGCTTGTTTCAATGTTTTTGCAATGGTCGATCTGAAGGAGATTTATGTTGTTTCTGCATTTGTACCTATGTAGTTTTCTGGAAGGCTAAGTTTGCACTATTATATCTAGTGCTTGAAGATGAATCTGGTGAATTCCTTCTGCATATGTATTCAATGGTAATCAATGAATCATTTTTCCAAATGCCAGAGTCTGTTTACTTGTTTCAGTGAATTTTTAAAGGCAACCCCAAAGGCTAATTACCAATAATGTGATCAAATGGCAGAAGTGTCAAAATGGTTATAAAGGCCGTTGGTTTGTACTTAATGTTTGAAGTTTTAAAATATGGAAGTATAGACAAGAGGCAACATTGCAAGAGGGTTTTCAAATGATGCAAAGTGACGATCATTCCAATCCATCCGGATATCTTCCATTCAAAATTTTGTCGAATTGTCCACATGACATGATTATGTTTTAATGCCAGTTGTATTCTCATTGGGGATCGCTTGCAACTACAATGTCAGAGGATCTTCCTAGGTGTCTTCTATATTCTAAATGGATGAGCCCACATTAAACAAAATGGAAACATGGACAAGCATATAAATTGGTTAAAAGTCAAGCAAATTTCCATGCAATATGAGGATAGACATTTGAAATGTCAAAATGATGCATTTGAATTTGAAAGTGAAGCACCTAATATGGAGGAATTTCCACAAAAAGACAAAGCAGCGTCCAATTAGTAAGAGTTTATCACCAAAGTTAAAATATTTGTGTTATTTAAGAGGATGCCTGTGCTTTCATAAGTGGAGACTGGTAAAGATTATAAGAGGGGAGGCTAATGTGCAAGGTGATAAAGAAGATGTGATTTATTAGAACTTTCAAATAATAAATCTAACATTTCCAGCAAGTTCCACAACCTTCACCAGCGTCTTCCTAGCCCTTGGAAGTTGTTTGAAAGCACAGACAGGGCACATGAACTGTTTGACCAAGATGATTGTAGGGTGTCCACAGGATGGATTTATTTGTAGGGCTTTGAATGCTTTCAAATAATGATGGCAGTAGGTGTAAAGCCAGGTTCCCAGCCATAGCTTGCGTAGAGTAATGAGAAGGAGATTTATGTTGTTTTGCTTTGAAAATTGGCAAAGTTGAATGCCCATGCAGTAGAGTAAGTGCCATTGTTGTGAATGTTTTGGAAACCAAATTGAAGTCTCACGCCAAGTAAAGCAACACATTGGAGATGTTTAAAACTTTAAATTGAAGGCATATTACCTACGCAACATTTGGAAACAGAATGCCATGCTGAATGCAGGTTAAAAACATTGGGAGCATCAAGTGGATAGCCCACGCAGACAAAGAACACTACCAAGCTAAGGACTTTCATTTGCAAGTGAATTTGCACAAAGTTTGCACAGAAAATGAGGGAAGTTGCAATATACTTAATGTTTATTTAAAACTTTAAATTTCCAAGTAGCTGCGCAGCATGTTGGAGGAGTTAGACAACACAAAATCAGATTGCAAGGGCAAGTGTTAGGAGACTTTTCACAGAGCAAACTGCAGACAATGGAGAAACTTATCCTGCCCAGCAGTTTTGTGGAGGGAAATTGTAGATTTTAAAACATTAACAAACTACATTGTAAAGAAGTATTTGTAGCAGACTGCGATGGATTTTGGTGAAGTAATTTGAGTTTTTTGAAGGTTTTAAAGTCAAATTTGCAGAAGTAAAACCATAGGGAGGGGCATTTTGACCCATGGAACACGTTCATGGTCTCCATTTTTAGAGATTTGAAGCCATTAGTGAGCAGTTTATGCAGCAAGTTCCCAGGAAAATGAAAAATAGTGCATTTCTTTTATCCCACATTCACTCTGTGGTGGCTGTTTTTGGTCTTTATATACCAAAACACATACTTCATAGGTAAATAAGAGATCCTAGAGGCTCTTGGCGAGCTCTTGAGGGTTGAAGGAATGGAGGCATGGACAACACACAGTGTTTTGAGATGAATTTCAAAAATCACTTTAAAACCATGAGATCCATTATCCCACATTCATCCGGGGAAGGAATTTCGAAGTCTTTATATACAAAAACACAAACTTGTAATTTGAAGATGAAAGGAGGAAGCTCTGCACACACAATAACACATGGTGCCTTGTCTCGAGAAGCATGCCTAGTCGGCTACCAAAAAAATTTTGTAGATGATGTCGCGCGGTCGCGGAGGAGAAAGGCAGCTCGTCGTGCAGTCGCAGAGGATTCGCAGTCAAGGACAGATGCTGCGCGAGTGAGCGACGATCTAGTCACGCAGTCACCGGAGAAATGCAGTCAGGCCAAAAATGACTGCGAGTGCACAATTGAGCTTAGTCGCACAGTCACCCAGGGTTTTCCAAGGTAGTGAAAAGGCACGCGAGTGGGCAACTTAGCTCGTCGTGCACTCGTGCAAGGTTTGTAATGAAGTTGAAAAGTGTAGCGACTGAGCGATTCAGCCCAGTCGCGCACTCGCAGAGGCAAGATGGAGAGAGTTAAGAACTAAAAAGTGATTTTCAGAATAAATCAGTGAGAGCCACTTGTCAAATTCTGGTGCAATGTGAGCAAAAAAGAGTAAAATACACAGAGTTTTAACTTTTATCTCAATTCAATAGTTTGACTATTGAAAATTGTCAAATATTTCAAAATTGTTCAGAAAGTGTGCACGGAAAGGCAAAGTATTTTTGATGATTCAGGGGGGAAATTTAATCAGAAGTATCAACTATTATATACCATTGGAAAGGTATTGAAGAGAGGAATCTAATTTTACAGACCATTTGAGGGCATATCAGATCAAATTTTGGCAGTAACAGAAGGAAGTGGTTGCAGATATTTTCTGAGAGAGAAGGACAGGTGTCGGTGACTAAATTTGTTTTTCCTTTTCTCCTATATCTGAGTTTCTTCTAAATTGTAAAAAGAGGTTGAAATTTATGCTACTGGGCAGCTTCTAGGCTTTTGAGTCTTAATTTTTTTGTTCATGGTCTTGCAATGTATAGTTTTTAGATGATTTTTAATGAAAAACAAAGGAAATCCCTGTTCAGAAACTTGTCTGATGTCTTTGTATGTTTTTTTTTATTCTTGTATATTAACTTGTAAGGCATGTTAATATACCATTTACAAGGTATCTGTGTGTTTGAATTTGAGTTTCTCTTAAGGAGAGTAAGTCTTGTTTTCAAATTCTGAGAATTTTAAGTCTACATATGAATATGATGTCCAGGAATTGAAATGAGAAGAATGGTTTGCAAGGCATTTCATTCAGATTTTTGAGTTTGGAGTTAGAAGTTTTCTGGGATTGCACATCTGTTTGACTTTGTTTCCCAATAGATAAGGCACTGGTCTCTAGTTTGTCTTGTAGTTTCTTCATCAATCAATTATTTAAATCATTTTCCCTTTCTATTTAAAGAGCTATGAATGATTATTGTATCAAGTGTGATGGGCAGGAATCCATCCCCTGATTCACTGAAAGAAGTGAATCCAATAGGTACACCCGCCTGAGCCTCTGAGCTTGAAGTGTAGGAGGATTCGTTTGATCCTCGTTAATTAGCCTTTTCTTTGATAAGGTCAGGGAAAAATGCTAACAGAATGGCGACTCTACTGGGGATTAAGAAATGCAATAATCTTGTTGAACTATCCTAGAATCTCTGGTTTTCTAATTTCTAAATCTTTCAATCCAATCTCAAGTCATCCCATCCAAGTCGCTAATAGAATGGTGACTCTACTAGGGAGTTAAGTAAAGTTTCAGTAAAATGGTCAGTGACATAGGAGATTTATTTCCTTGATTTGTTGTGTTGACCCCAGAATTTGGTTGAAAGAAAGAGTCAAGCTAACAGAATCTGGAATTTATTTCAGATTTGTGTAAGGATACCTGGAAGGTGATTTCATTTGCAGTAATAACAAAAAAAAAATTGTGCGGCTTTGTTGGTTGGAGAGAACCCAAAAATAATAAATATGTATCAAATGGCTATTGTTGTTTGAAAACTTTCCTCTGCAAGGAGGTGGCGACTCTATGTTGAAATGAACCCAATGGAGCTATAAAGAAGGCTCTAGATCTGCCAGATTTCCAGTCAAAGAAATAAGAGCAGCAACTGCAATTGTATTCCCAGGTAATCCTCATGTTCTTTATGTGAAAGAAAAGTTTCCTCAATAGGTGAAGAAGTCACTAGAAAGAGGGAAAATAGTTTGGAGATCTCTCATACTTCTCGGTTCAAAAGATTCAGATATCAAGTTAGAAGTATGTTGTTATTTTAAAAGACAGATGGTTGAAGTTGCAAGGTTCATGTTAAAAATATCTGGTATATATCTGATTTGTTCAAATATATGTCATAAGTACCGTATATGATTTCATAAAAGATACAGCCAATAATGAATTCTTGTAGAAATTTTTCTATAAAAATATATGCGCCATTATGCTTTGACGACATTCATGGTTCCCCAAATGAAATTCCTACTGAGATTAGGAAGCATCTACAAAACATTGAGGGGAAACAATCAGATTCAGCATGTAAGCACTTGCAGGAATTTGTTGATCTGATGGGTGACTTTGAGATTCAGCATGAAGATATATACATGAAGTTGTTTGTTTAGACTTTGAAAGACAATGCTAGGGACTGGTTTTCCTTTTTACCAGCTTGTTCAATTTCTTCTTGGGATGAATTGCATGTTGCCTTTATGGAACAATTTGGTGAGAGAAGAAATTTGAGTGATATATTTACTGAATGGTTGAATCTAAGGATCGAAGAGGATGAACTAGTTCCTGATTTTAATATCAGATTTGCAAGAGCTTTACATGAAATACCTGAAAGTGGTTGACCTCAAGACAATGTGTGTGTTATGGTTTACTTTGATGCATTTGAAAAGAAGATGAATTATAGGTTGAGAGATAAGGAACCTAAGACTTTGCATCAGGCATTCAGGACAGCAATAAAAATTGAAAACAATGCCAAGTATGAAATGAAAAAACATCATTTCTCTAGAGGGATTCATTGGCAAAATACATTTGAGAATGGACAAGAGTATTGTGAAGAGTTTGCAGCTCCAAGTAGGTGTATTGATACCTCTGCTTTGGTTTCTAATCAGTTCTTGAATTCAGATTTGAAAAGATCTATGGTTAGTAATCCTTTGTTGCATACGGAAGAAATTTATAATGATGACAGCAATACATGTGTCCAAGAAATGGTAGAAATGAATGATGTTTCAAGTACTTATAATGTTGACTTTCTCAATGAACCTTTCCCTTACAAATTTATGTCAGAAATACTCTCTCATTTTGATCCTAAATGCAATGATACTAACAATGTTTTGAATGATGAAGAGGATGTGTGTGTTTTACATTCCTATGAGAATCAAGAGGATGCTAAAACTTATGTTTCACAAGAAAATGATATGATGGAAGATGATGATTCATTGTTATCATATGAGCATAAGGTAGCATGGGAAGATAAGAGCATTTGTGGGAATGAATGCAAGTCAACATGTGAAGGTAAGAGTATCTTCACCAATTCTGAAAATAGTATTTTACATCCGCATGATACAAATGAGCTTCGTCTTTAGAGTTTTGAAATGAATCTGGTATCAAAACTTGAGGAAAGAGGGATAGTAAATGAGGGTTTTCCTTATGAGATGGAGTATGATACTATCTTGCAACTTTATCATGATAATATGAATGAAAATCAAAA
>MU226701.1:82158-101427 GCA_018584345.1 Thuja plicata
TCAGAGATACTCAAATGTTTGTAAGAAAATGTGAACCATGCCAAAGGTTTTCTGCTAAAATGAAATTTGTAGGAGCATTACCTCTAAGTCCTATGACTATTGAAGCTCCTTTTACCCAGTGGGGTTTAGACTTTATTGGTGAATTTACAGAGAAATCCAGTGGGGGTCATAGTTGGATTCTTGTGGCTACAGACCACTTCACCAAATGGATAGAAGCAATCCCAACAAAGAGGGCAACCAACAGGATAGTAATGAATTTCTTGATGGACAACATTCTAACAAGATTTGGTGTGCCCACTAAGCTGATTATGGACAATGCCATGTGTTTTATGTCTGATGAATTTAGGGACTTTTGTGAAGAATATGGCATTATTTTATCTTACTCCTCGCCATATCATCCTCAATCAAATGGACAGGTTGAGTCCAGTAATAAAAGTATTATGAAAATCATTAAAAGGATTTTGGATAAAAATAAGAAGTCATGGCATTCAAAGTTGAAATTAGCCTTATGGGTTGACAGAGTGACAGTAAAAAGATCCATAGGGGTTTCCCCTTTTGAAATGGTTTATGGAAGTCAAGCAAGGTTGCCCTTGAACAATCTGTTACCAGTGCACAAATTTTTGCTGGAAGAGGATTTAGATAATACAAAACCTATGATTGAAAGAATGGATCAGCTGATGGAATTAGAAGAAATAAGAGCAGAAGCTCACAAAAGAAACCTGAAGTTGCAGCAAAAATCTAAATACCTGTTTGATAAAAGGACAACTGAAAGAAAATTCAGGGTAAATGATCTGGTGTTACAATGGAATGCCAGAAAAGAGGAGAAAGGCAAACATGGTAAGTTTGAATCACTGTGGATGGGCCCATTTGTAATCTAGGAGTTTCATGGGCAGGATTCTTATTTCTTGGAGGATCCAAATGGTGAAATACAGGAATTGCCAGTGCATGGACAATTCCTGAAACATTATTTCTCATAGTTTTCCTTGTTCCATGCATGTTAGTTTAGATTTCCCTATTTTTGTGTGGTTTTGTGTGCTCCTGTACAGTTTAGTTTAGGTTTGCGGTCTGTTCTCCAGAGGTCTGGCTTGTAATGACAATTTTGCATTTGTCTTTCCCCAGTCGGAGCCATTGTTAGCACTACCTTGTAAAAAATTTGAATTTCTTGGTCTTTTTCTTTTCCCGGGCTTTCTTGTTTCAAAATTCTGTGCTTTGTCACACAAAATAAATTAAAACCCTAAGTCATGTTATTCTGTTTCGCAGTTACTTTTTCCATCCACTAAGGGCATGTGTTTTAAATTGATCGCCTTGTCGCGTTACTCTATCCAAATATTCCAATTGTCTTCCCGACTTTGCGTTTTCCTTTTGTCACGTGGTCTCATTCAAAATCAACATATTCCTTTTGCCTTCTGAGACTCAGCGATTCCTTTCATGTCGGGTAGTCGCAGAATAGCTATGTCATAAGGCTTTATGCAGGAGGGACCCACTGCTTAGTCGGGTGATCGCGGGAGATTCTTAACAGTTATGAAAATGTTCTCAGACTCCGCGATTACCTTTTGTCGCGTTATCGCCAAGTCAATCAAAGTTAACAGTTAAGTCAGGCCTTTAGTTGCGTGGTCTCGGAATGGGACAGCGGTTAAGAGATTTTAGCTCAGACTTCGCGACTAACCATATTTGGTTTGCAGTAATGTGTAGTCGGGATGTCGCCAGAACATGACGATGACTCAGTTCTCCACTATGCATTCAGTGAGCTAATGATTGTGTGACATTTTTCAGAAGGCGAGTGGATATTAAAAAATTGTCGGGTTGTCGCCAGAAGGAGAAATGGATTCAGCGACTTCGAGACTAAGGTGCTTTGCCTTCTGTCGCGATGTCTGGAAATGATTTAAGGGCAGGCAGAAACATTGAGCGATTAAACGACGACCGTCAGATGAAAGAATCAAAAGATCCAATGGTGGTCGCGAAGTCTGAGAAGAAAAGTGCCCTAAGAGAAAAGTCCTCCCGACATGGCGATTAGGGTATGTCGCGCAGTCGTCAGAAGCAAAAGGGGGGCGCTTATAACTTGTTAAAGTAAAATCAAATGCTCAGGACTTGATTCCCCGACTGGGCGACTAGGCATTGTCGCGTAGTCTTGAAATAGAAATTAAACACTCAACGACTGGGAGATAGCCGTAATGGTTAAGAGCAACGGTTAGTCGCAAGGTCTCGAAATCAATGATGAGTTAATGTTAACTATGCGCGACTTTGATTTCAGTTATGTCGCATGATCGCCAGATCATGACTCATGTCAGCCAGAGGTAAGAAAACACATTGTCGCCAAGTCTTGAAATGGAACCATGGTTAGTAACAGAGGCCCGCGACAAAGAGACTTAATGCAGTCGTTCAGTCGCCAGTCAGCAGAGCAAGGATGGATGGAAAGTATGCGACCAGTTGAATAGCAGGGGTGTGTCGCTCAATTGCAAGGGTCTGTCCAAAAATGAATAAAGTGTAGTGTGTTGGCTATTTTCAGTGCTGACGATGCACAATCTAAAGGGTCTCCTGTTCAAATCACCCTGCTTCAGCTAAAGAGCTACCAAAGAAGAAACAGAAAACAGAGCACAAAATGGTGCAGGACAGAAAGAGATATGGAAAAATTCCTGTCTGAGGCCAGAACTGCCATGGATGCCAGGTGGGTGGAAGCTATTGCCTTTTGATTGGCCCATTTTCAAAGAAGTGAACAGATGGGAGGCGAAGCTTAAAGGATGAATATGGTTAAGCCACAAAAGACAAACCTTGTTAATTAGCTGCCACCTATGTTCGGTTGAAAATTTTTGTTGCAAGCTGTTGTGTAATCCTTCCCAGTATGTCGGTAGCTTGTTGCATCCTTGTGCTATAAAAGGATTCCAAGACTACTGGGAAGATGATGGTCATTTTTCTATTTGAAAATAAGACTAAGTCAATTGTAAATCTTGGTTTTGAGAATCAATATATCTGGTCTTTCTGGAGAAATCTCTGTTGAATGTAGTAACTGATGATGACCTTTGAATAAAATCCAGTTCACAGTTTCTGAAGCATTTAATGGATTTTCTGTCTTCATTTTAGCATTCTGAATTTTGTCTAAGTTGAATGTTCTAGGAGCATTTTCAATTTATATATCTGTAAGGCAGATTATGAAATACTTCTAGGGTTCTTTCAAGGAGAGAATATACCTTAGAGATATTTCAACAAAGTTCAGGGTAGCAAATGAATCTGATGGATTAATTTGGCTAAGTTTACTGAGGTAGATATATAAGGTATATCTATGTTTGTGTCAGATCCTATAATTGCCTTAAGTTTAGTCTTCAATCATGCTGGTTAAAGTTATTCACTGATGACTCCATGCCCTAAGATTGAGCACTGGTCTATTTTTGTTCAATTTAATGACTATCATCATTAAAACCAATCTTTACTTTTAGTTTGGTCTGTTTTAGAAAAAGTTACAGTGGTCATTCTCTGTAATTCCACCAATAGAAAACTAGAATAATTTAGTGATTTCGTTATTCTAAGTTTTCAAGGGTAATCCCGCCTGAGTCTGTGGCGCTCAAAGTGCAGGAGGTCTCAAGACCTTGTTACTGTTGGTCTACTCTATGCTTGGTCAGTGTCAAGGATAAATAGAGTGAACCTTCTGAGGAGTAGATTTTTATGTCAGCAAGAAAAGGGAACAACAGGCATGACATCAATAATCTCTCCCTCTTTGACATCCAAATACCAAAGAATCTATCGAATGAAATTGTGGTGTACCTAATGTATTGATTCATATGCAATAAGCTCTGACAATTTGCATCAACTTGTTAGATCTTTATTGTAGCTCGGTTGATGCAACACTAATCTATTCATTAGTGAACCTCAATTAGGGGAATCACACCTAGCTTTCCTCTAAGATACAAGAATGCATCCTCAGGTAAAGGTTTTGTGAATATGTCTGCAATTTGTTCTTTAGTATTCATATATTCTAACCCTACTTCCTTGTGCTGAACCAATTCTCCCAAGAAATGATACTTTATTGCAATATGCTTAGTCTTAGTATGCATCACAGGGTTCTTTGAAATGTTAATAGTACTGGTGTTGTCACAGTAGATAATGATTGGTTCTTTGATTTCTTCCTTCATACCTGACAACACTTGTTTGAACCATATGATATTTGAACAATTCACTGATGCAACAACATACTCTACCTCTATTGTAGACTGAGAAATGCAATTTTGTTTCTTGCTAGTCCAAGAGACTAACCTCTTTCCAAGAAAGAATGCTCCACCACTAGTGCTCTTTCTGTCATCAACACTACCTGTCCAATCAACATTAGTAAAAGTCTTCAAATCAATGTTTCCTCATTTCTTATATCATAATGCATAATCTTCAGTGCCCTTAAGATATCTTAGAATCCTTTTGATAGTCATCAAATGATTCTCTAGGATTAGCCGAAAACCTTGCAACAATACCAACTGCTAATGCAATATCAGGCCTACTATGAACAATATATTGAAGTTTACCAATCATGGATTTGTAGATAGTCTAATTTACCTCCTTTGAGTCATCATCCTTAGACAACTTATGTCCAGGAGATATAGGTGTCCCAACTGGTCTGGAATCTTCCATTCTAAATTTCCTCAATATCTCTTTGATGTATTTAGATTGAGTAATGTAGATACCATCCTTCATCTCATGAACTTGTAAACCAACAAAGAATTTGATTTATCCAAAAATAGACATCTTAAATTCCTTACTCATAGCTTCAGAGAATACTTTGCATAAATCATCATGTCCAGTAAATAGTATATCATCAACAAATATCTCTGCTAATAGCATCTTTCTCTGAGGTCCTTCTTTGATGTACAAGCTACTATTGTCATTAGTTCTCTGAAATCCAGTACTTACTAGGTAACCATGCAATCTTTCATACCAAGCTCTAGGAGCTTGCTTCAGTCCATACAAGGCTTTGTGCAATTTGCAAACCATATTCCTTTTGTTTGAATCAACAAAACCTTCAGGTTTCTCAATATAGACTTCCTCTTCTAGAATTCCATTCAAGAATGCAGATTTTACATCCATTTGGTATACTTTGAATCCTTTTTGTGCTGCATATGCTAGAAGAGTTCTAACTCCTTCAAGTCTTGCAACATGAGCAAAAGTTTCTCCATAATCAATACCCTCTTCTTGAGCATATCCTTTACACACTAATATTGCCTTGTTTCTAGAAACTTCACCTTTTTCATTCATTTTGTTTCTGAAAACCTACTTAGTACCAATCACATTCTTGTCTTTTGGTCTAGGTACAAGATTCCAGGTTTTGTTATTTTCAATCTGCTCAATCTCTTCATTCATGGCTTCTATCCAACTTTCATCATTCAACGCATCTTTAATTGATCTAGGTTCAATTTCACTAAGCAAACATGTACCTTTAAGTTTGTTCCTTGTCATTATACCTTCTGTCTGATCTCTAATTATTTGCTCAGGTGCATGATGCCTTCTGCCATATTTGGCAAGTACAGGTTCCTTCCTCTTTGATTCTGGGCTTGCTCCTCTTGGTTCACCATGCCCAAACAATTTGTTCTTCTCTACCAATTGAGACTGAAGTTCCACTGTCTGAGATTTGGGTGCCTCTGTCTAAAACTTGAGTGCCTCTATTTGTGACTCAGTTTCCTCTATTTGTGACTCAGTTCCCTCTATTTGTGACTCAGTTTCTTCTGTCTGAGACTCGGTTCCCTCTGTTTGTGACTCAGTTTCAACAGTTAGCAACTTGGGTTGCACAAGTTGCAACAAGGTTTGTGCTGATGAATTCAGTGGTTGACATGGTTGTTGTCCAATCACCATTGCTCGTGTCTTAGGTATAGTATCAGGTTCATAATACACAAAGTTTATGTAGTCCTCAGGCTCTATACTGCTCTGTTCTTCACTTCTCTCTACAAAATCATCAGTCTTTACATGTACACTTTCTATGACTTTGTGAGTAGTAAGATTCAAACATTTATATGCTTTGCTTTTACAGGAGTAGCCTACGAATATAGCTTCATCACCTTTTACATCAAATTTTCCATTTCTTGCTTCTTTCAAGATGTAACATTTATTTCCAAATACTTTGAAATAACGAACATTGGGTTTATATCCATACCATATTTCAAAGGGTGTCTTCTCAGTACCTTTCTTCAGTTGAACTCTATTCAAGGTGTGAATTGCAGTGCTGATAGCTTCCTTCCAGTATTTGGTTGCAACATTCTTTTCAATCATGAAGGTTCTTGCACAATCCATAATATATCTATTTCTTCTTTTTTCTATCCCATCTTGTTGTGGTGTACTTGGGGCAGATACTTGTCTCTTAATTCCTCTTTCATTACAGAATTCATTGAATTCTTTAGAAATGAATTCACCTCCTCTATTAGATCTTAGGCATTTTAGTTTCTTTCATGTTTCCTTCTCAACTCTGGCAAGGTACCACTTAAACTTCTGAAAAGCTTCTGATTTTTCTTTGAGAAACATAAAAGTCATCATTCTGGAATGGTTATAAAAAAATAGAATGAAATACTTCTCTCATGTGTAACTTGTTGTTCCAATTGGTCCACATAGATCATTATGCACTAACTCCAAGACTTCTTCAGTATTGTAATTCTTGCTTTTGAAACTAGTTTTTCCATCTTCCCAATTTGACATTGTTTGCATATTGCCAATTCAGGTTTCTTCAAAATGGGAATACCTCTTACTCTTTTGTTCTTTCTTATGTTGACCAAGTTATCAAAATTTACATGACACAGTCTTTTATGCAATAACCAACTTTCTTGTACTTGTGCAATAAAACATGAACTTTTAGTGAGATCTAGAGAGAATAGATTACCTTTTGTTTGCCTGCTAGTTCCAACTAGGTTTCCCTTACCATCCAGGAGCTTGGCCTTGCCATTCATGAATTCTACCTTAAAACAAATGTTATTCAGTTGTGCCACACTTAGTAGATTACGCCTTAGTCCTTCAACCCAATAAGCATTATCACATTTGATTCCTTCAATTAGAGCAATACAACCTTTACCTTTCACATAGCATGAGAACAACCACTATCACTTATCCAAGTGCCATTTTTGCTAATATGAGAGAAAAGTGTAGTCTTTTCATTTTCTTCATTGTTGTACTCATTCTTAATAGCAATGTATACCATTTCATCTTCATCTTCATCACTATCACAATCTTATGCAATATAACAAGACTTCTTACCTTTGTCCTTGTAGCTTTTATAGTTTTTGAAATATTTCTTGCCTTTGTACTTGTTGAACTTTCTCTCACCTTTGTCTTCTTTGTTTGGACACTTAGCAACAATGTGACCAACCTCATCACATGAAAAGAAAATCAATGGTATTCTTCATTTGTACTGTCCTTTTCCTTTGGCAACTCTCTTTGCATGTAGTGCTTCAATGATTTCTAGATCTTCATCATTAGAATCATCATCACTATCACTATCAATTTGTTTTCCTTTTGAGTTTCTATCCATCTTACCAAGGTTTAATTTCGCTTTGAATGCAGACTCAAAAGTGTTAGGATTAGGAGAATAATTGTCAAAGTTGTCCAACTCAAAAGTTGTTAGCCTTCCAACCAATGCATCTAGAGTTATATCATTACTGCATCTCATCTCTTGAATAGCTGAAACTCTAATTGCATAGATAGGAAGTAAATTTCTCAATACCTTACTAACCATTGTTTTTTGTTCAATTGTTCCATCGATAGCTCTGATGGCACTGACACTTTTCCTGATTCTTTCACTGTATTTTGTAATGTCTTCTCCTTCTTTCATTTTCATTTGATCAAACTAACCTCTGAGACTTTTTGCTTTGCCTCTCTTTACATTGTCATCTCCTCCATGGATATCATGTAGTTTCTTCCACATATCATAGGCAGTGGGGCAGTCCTTGACTTCATCAAATTCTGAATAGCTGAGTGAAGAAGCTATATCAATCATCATTATGTTATAATTCTTCATGTCCACCATCTAATCCAGAGACACAGGTCTCGGTGTTCCACATATTTGTGGTCCAAGAATTGCAAATCAGTATCTCCAATAGTAGATAGATGTAGCCTCAACAACTCTTGCTATGCAACAAAGTTGTCTTTGTTAAGGTTGAGAATCTCCCTTCTATAAGACATCTCTAATCTTTAGCTTAGGTCTTGAAACCTTCCCTGAAAGCACCAAATGCTCTGATACCAATTGTTGGAAATAGGTTGAGTAACTGAGAGGGGAGGGGTGAATCAGTTACCACAAAAAAAAAATCCAAGTCCCTTAGATGTCTTAATCAAACTTATCACTGTTACTCAGTTAACAAAGATATCTTAAGATATTAACTGTGATTATCCTTTAGTGATTAAGTGCAAAAACATAAAGCATAAATAAAATAACATGTACACAAATGAAACCAAGATTTAACGTGGAAAACCAATTTGGGAAAACCACCAATTGCAACTAGTTACTGTTTTTCACTCTTCTGAAGTGAGCCCTGTTAGGAGCCAACCCTATTAAAGGTTACAAAACATACTGTTAGGTGTGACCCTGTTAGACGATTCAATCACCCTGTTAGGATTGGCCTTGTTAGAGGTCTTCAAACACTTGAATGTAGAAATGCCACCTTGTGATTGAATTTATGAAAGAATGTTAAGTCTACTCTGTAAAGATATTTGGATCACTGCTACAATTGTTAGAGAGTAACAATGGATTGACCTGTTTGAAGAAGCAACTTTCTTGCTGATTCAGATCTATGCTTTGGCTTTAAACTGGATCCTCACTGATCGAATATTCTATTATAGCTCGGTCTAGATGTTCTATCCTTAATCATAATTCCATCTTATTTTTCCTTCACTCTTCATATCAAATAAATCCTTCATGTTCTTCTTCATTTTCAATCCAAACTTGACCTTGTATATATATGATAAGCCTTGTCAAGTTGGCTTGAACAACCTTCCAAATAATTAATAAAACTTAAGTCTGTCAGCTGTATTTAACCAATTAAACATAAAGTGTAAACTGTTGTTGGTCGGCTGACACTGAATGTATAACTTGGTTAACACTGAATCCTTCAATGCTCGACCGTTACTGAAATGCCTGAGTGAACTTGGTTAGAATTGAAAATCACTTGGCTGATATTGGAGTCTTCTTCAATGCTTGAGAGAGCTTGGCATACACTGACTGTGCTCGGTTAGGTATAGACATTTGTGTAATATCACTACATTTGTGTAAACATCAATGACAATACACAATTGAATAATTGTCTTCAACAGAAGTATCTTGTCCTCTCTTGTTCAAATTCCGCGTATGGTAGGATTGTAAGTAAGATCACACAGGTAATTTCCAAGGTTCCTTCTAGTTTGGATAAGCTTAATGTGATATGTTGATATCACAAGGGGACTTATGTCATGTATTTCTCAAGTCAACTTCAAATAATGCTCGCTTATGGAAGCTTTTAGATGGTACAATAGTGAAGTACTTTTTGTGGTTTTTCACGATATTCGAGAAGTAAATGAGAGTAGGGTCTGTGAACTCTATTCTAATCCTAATAATTTGATAGGTGAATACTGCTATGATGAAATCTACCAAAATTTGCTTCTCCAAATTTAACAACTACACAAAGATGGTGCAATCTTCAAGTGATGAGCAAAGGATTTTCATATCCCATGAACACCATCATAACGAATAATGTGCATATAATGTAGAAGTAAAGCATCCACATAAGGGAGCTCAGAACAAATCTTACATTGTGCTTACCTAAATCAATTAAGAACAAAAGGTATGAGAAAGATAATTTCACCATAACAACACAATCAATTGCATTCATCTAAGTACTTGGAAATAAATCTACTCTAAGTGGGGGAACAAAGAGAACACGCAAGCACCAAAATACATCAAGAAATCACCAAAATTCAATGACAAATTTATCATTTTGGTAGCTCTTTAGAAAAAATCTCATAGATTCCTTACTTTTACAAATGAGAAGTGATCCTTTATAGATATCCCAGAATACAATGGGTGGCTAGGATTGAAACAAAAAAATGACTCAGATTTTTCCATCTTAGAGCTGATTAGGTTTACGACAAGAGGAGAGAATCTAAAATTAATGAGTGGGTCCACATGGACCAATAAAAATACACATGTCCAACAGGGTGGGGCGATAAATGTCCACTACACAAGTACATTCAATAAGAGAGTGAGGTGAAGTGAATGCCTACTATGCATTAAATGTTGTCTTCTTAGAATAGCTTGTCATTTATTACTTTCCCTGAATGCAAAGAATCGGGACATGTCAACTTTGGAAGGTGATTGAGCACCATTCTTATTGACCATTTCATCATTAGAAAAGTCTTTCATACTTGAATTGGATCCCAAGAACTTGAATGTATTTCTCGAACGTTTGAAATTAGAATTCTTCCTTGTTCTTTCCTGACTGGGATCTTTATATTTTCTGGAAGAAGTTCATGGCATTGCAATATTCCTTCATTTATACTTTAACTTTGACCTCTGAGGCCTCAAACCTTGAATGCCTTGAATTGGAATTCTTCCTCCTGCAAAATAAAATATTTGACATAAGAATCATGCAGGGAATTTAAAATATAATACATACAAACTCTTCCATATTTTATATCTCTAAAAATCTTTTCTTTATGATTTCCAATCTGCCTCAAATTTCCTTTTCTTAATTTCTCTCTACTTTTTTATCTCTCTACAAATGTACTTCTTTCTTCTTAAAAGATCAGGCCTTTTCTCTCCAGAAACTCTTTCTCTGTTCAATATTTACGTCTCTTTCCTCTAGGAACTTATACCTCTTCTTTTCTTCTCACGTAGGTGCACATTAAGCCTTGTGAAGGAATTTTTACATACTTAGCCATTTTACATTTTTTTCACTTCTTTCTTATCCAACGCTTAATCATTTTGGTGTTGGAATCATTTTTGTCTTAGGTGTTGACATTCATGATTTGTCATTGATGTCAGGATATGTTTCAGTTGGATGCATTAGAAGTTTCAGAAAGATTGGTTATCACAGGTATATGCAAGATTGACAGTTGTATATGAACAATGTACGGTGTTTTAATATATCCAAGCACAGATTTGTGTAGAGGGAAGTATGTACACCTTATATCTAAGATCGTTGTATCTCATATTGTTGTTTGCATAAGTTATAGTTATTTTGGTGAAGACTGTTACAAAGTAGTGATAGAGGATTATGACAAAGATGGTCTTTGAGTTTTTGGAGTAACTTGGATGAAAGAATGATTTATGGTATGCAAGTCTAAGGCCTGATAGAAGGTACATAATAAAACATTCTTTGTGATTCTTGGGTCATTGTATTCTTCATGATGTCAGTTGAGGCATGTGGATTTGCGAAGACCTATTTGGAGCCAACAATAGAGATGTAGCGCGCTTGGTGAATAGCGAGCGTGAATTATTGATCTTGGCGTGTAACTGATGATTTATATTTTTTATTTAATTGTTTAAGGTATCGTGTGTATTTTACCAAGGGTCTATGTTATTGTTTTTGTATTGGGGAAGTCTTAATAGGCTGACCTAATTGTTTATTGTAACTTGTATAAAGGAAAGTAGTAACTTGATGTGAAGTTGTGGGTGTTGGATACTGTGAGCATGTGGATGTAAGTTTTGCTGGATGTAGATCAGTGATTATGTTTGTAAAGAACTTAATTGGAACTACATAGGCAAAGCTAAGTTTCTATCAGTCAATTCACTATTATAAGTATACTTCTATACTTCACTTTGGACAGTGGGTCTAGAACGTGGGTTTAACCTTCACATTTGGGCAATGTACTTGGGAAATGAGCACTTTATTTCATTCAACTCCTAACAGGGTTGAAAGGACTCCTAAATGGGTTTGTCCTTTAATAGGGTCTTTGTACTAGATGCAATAATCAACTCCTAATAGGGCTAGATCTCCTAACAGGGATACAATATTTCTAGTGCATTATTTGTGGGTATTAATTCCCACCAGGGTTTTTGCCTTAACATGGTTTTCCTCGACAATATATACTTGTGTTATGGTGTTATTCTTGAAGTGTTTAGATTTGCATTGAGTAATTAGTTTATAAATTTAAAGTTTAAATATTTGGGAACACAACTGATTCACCCCCTCCTCTCAGTTGATGATACACTATTATTTCTAACAATTGGTATCAGAGCATGTGGTCCTCTGAGAGAAATCTTAACAACTTGAGGTGATCCTAGAGATGGCTTTACTATAGGAAGGAGAGTCAAAAATTCAATGCTGAAGATTTTGACAGTTGGAAGAACAAGATGAGAACTCATTTATTCTGTATGGAGATTGATTACTAGATGATTACAAAGAAGGATGAGTAGATCAAGATAGAAATCATTTACCAAGTGCTACTGAAGATGAAAAGAAGATGTTTCACTATAATATGGTTGAAAGAGAAGCATTGATCAGCGCACTCTCTGAGGGTGAATTTACAGAAGTCAAAAGACCTTGATTTTGCACATAAGAATTGGACAAAGCTAGAGACATTATATGCAGGAGATTGGTATACTAAGCAGACAAAGTTGCAAAATTGGAAGACTGAAATGGAGAGCCTAAGAATGCAAGATGATGATAATGTCATAGCGTATGTATAGAGGGTTACAAAGGTTGTTACAGGCATTAGAAACTCCGGTGGCACTTAGACTAAAGTGGAAGTGATTGCGAAGATTCTCAGATCTTTGACACCTTCCTACAAAATAGAAGTACAAGAAATTGAGGAGATCATACCATTGACAAAGAACTTCAACATAGAAATATTGATTGCTAAACTGACCACCTTTGAAGCTACATAGTTGGAAGTTACATTACCCAAGGTTGAGTCTGCATTCAAAGCTACTACACATAATGACAAAAATACCCTATCAAGTCTTATGAGCACAACCAAAAGCAATATATATGAAGAGCTTGGAGAATATGCTGATGAGTGGGAAGAGATAGAAGAAGAAAGGAAATTGGACGAACTTGTGGCCCTAGCAGCAAGATGGAAAAGAGAGGTAAGGGTAAATTTGAAGGAAAGTTACCCCTGAAATGTTTTTCTTGTAATAAGATTGATCATTTTGCATCTAGATGTCCTACTAGGGTTCCTAAGCATAAGCCTAAATTTTTAAGCCTAATTACTCCAAGGATAAGGAATGCTACTATGCTAGTGAAGGTGTGTCTAATGATGATGTTGTAGATGATGAAATTAGATTTATTGAGCCTATTCATGAGGAAAAAACCCTCATTTTACATGTTGAAAAGAAATAGGGATGGATCATTGATAGTGGTTGTTCACATCATATGACTAGCGATAAAAAAAAATTTATTCATCTAAATAAATATGATGGTGGTGTAGTCAGATTTGGTGATTACACTCCAAAGTTGATCATTGGAGTAGGTTCAATCTCTCTTGATGGTAAAACTAACACTGATGGTGTCTTACTTGTTGATAGACTTAAGCACAACTTGTTGAGTGTTGGACAACTTGTAGATAGGGGATATCACATATTGTTCATGAATGAAAAATGTACTATCAGAGGTCAATTTGGAAACTTGATCGCATCAGGTACTAAGTCAAGAGGTAATGTGTTTGAGTTGAATACTACAGAGGCAGCTTGTTTTGTTGTGAAGGTATATGACAACTAGTTATGGCATAGGAGGTTGTCATATAAATTTTGATAATATTGTAAATGCTAGTAACACTAATGCAGTCATAGATTTCCCAAAAATTGTGAAGCCTACTAACACTATGTGCAGAGAGTGTGTGATGAGAAAACAAACTAAGAAAAGATTTTAGAGAAAATCCTTATTAGCGAAAGAGAAGTTGGATCTAGTACATACAGATCTCTGTGGTCCTACAAGAACAAGAACTTAGTATGGTGAAAGGTACTTCATACTCTTTGTTGATGATTATTCTAGGATGATACGAGTTACATTTCTTAAAGAGAAGTCTGAAGCATTTGATATATTCAAGATTTCAAAAACAAAAGTTGAGAATGAATATGGTCTGAAGATAAAATGATTGAGATTGGACAGAGGTGGATATTTTACATCAGATGTGTTCAATGCTAACTGCGAAGAGCATGGGATATACAAATAGACATCTGCTCCTAAGACACCACAATAGAATGAGATTGTTGAGCGAAGAAATAGAACTATATTGAATACATCCAGGATAATGTTGCTTGAAGGTAATGTATCACATATACATTGGAGAGAAGAAGTCAGTACTGCAATCTATACTTTGAATAGAGTACATATCAAAGAAGGTACAAATAAGATACCCTATGAACTTTGGGTTGGTTATGTTCCTACTGTAAAATATTTCAGAATATTTGGTAGAAACTGTTATATCAAAAGGGATGATGAAATAGGAAAGTTTGATGCCAGAAGTGATGAAGGAATTTTCCTTGGATATTCTACAAAAAGTAAATCTTATAGATGTTTCAATTTGAGATTGAGGAAAATAGTTGAAAGTGCTAATGTGAAGATTAATGAGAAGTTTCATATTCAAGAAAGAATGTACGACTATGATCATATTTTGGAGAATAGGGAGACTACTGCAACACAAGAGGGAGATAATTTTTTTTAGATTGATAATGAAATTGAGGTATGCTTGAATGAACCTACTAAGACTTCAAAGACACCAAGGTATGTTTAGAGAAATCATTTAAAAAATCAGATTATTGGTGATGCAAATAAGGGTATGATGACAAGATCTAAGATTAGGAATGAACTTTGTTTGATTTCACAAGTAGAACTTAAGACTACTGATGAATCATGTAGAGATGAATCTTTGATTAAGGCAATACATGAAGAATTGGATCAGATAGAGAAAATAACACTTGGGAATTTGTCCGAAAAGGGACATATTGTTGGATGGAGAGACTTTAATATTAAGACGACAAAAATGAGGATTACTAGAGAAATTATAAATCCCAAGGTCATAGAAGGTGAGGGCAGGTGGATTAAGGTGGAAGAATTTATCGACCCTTCAATGGTGGTGCTAAGTGATAATACTAGGTTATTCGAAATGGGCCTGCTCAACAACACAAGAAACAACATGTTAGACAACTACAAGAAATCAAATGGCTCTTCCACGAAGTCGAGGACCTCAAAAAAAGGGTAACAGGAACCAATAAGGAGAAAAGTGACGGCGATGCAGAGGAACAGAGGAATCTGAGCATGCGTGTCAAAAAAATGGAGGACAATTTATGACCAGGGTGGAAGCTACACTTAAGAACATAGCAGAACAAAGCTTTAACATCCTAAAAGCATCTAGAGAGCACACCAACACTATCATCGAGAAGCTGGAGGAAAAACCAGAGGGGACAGATGTGGCCAACATGGATGCGGAGACTGAATAGAACATTGATCAGGGACCTGGGAAAAAAACAAGAGCCAGAACCAAGAAGACCAAAGACAAGGACATGGAGAGTGCCATCTAGAAAATCAAGGAGTCGACTGCCAATATGGAGCTACTAGAGGCCAAGGTGGCCACACCAATGGTGGACCTATCTTAAGGTTCCATGGGTTTCTTTGTTGTTTCAGGTTTCATTTGCTTTTTAAGAAGCTTTGTATGTTCTTTTGTTCTAACCTTTTTGGCTTGTAATGCTTTTAGGCTCCGAACCATCTTTTACTGCTTTTACTGTTATATTTCTAAAACTTTGTTTCAGGTTTCAGGAACCCTGTAAAACCTGTTTTACTTAATCAAAAACACTTGGGAATTGGTTCCAAGACCTCAAGACAAAAATGTAATAGGAACAAAATGGGTTTTGAGAAGCAAAATGAATGAAGAAGGCATGGTTATAAGGAATAAGGCTAGATTGGTTTGCAAAGGCTACTCACAATGTGAAGTTATAGATTTTGAAAAAAAAAAATTGCCCCTATTGCTAGGTTAGAGGCGCTAAGATTGTTTCTTGCTTATGCAACACATAAAGACTTTAAGGTATATTAGATGGATGTGAAGTCTGCATTTCTGAATGCTTATCTAGAGGAAGAAGTCTACATTGGGCAACCTGATGGTTTTTCTTTGACGGATGATAAAGACATGGTTTGCAGGTTGAAAAAGGCATTGTATGGATTGAAACAAGCACCTAGAGCATGGTATGCTCGACTAGACAGGTATTTATTGTATCTTGGTTTTAAAAAGGGTAGAACAGATAGTAACTTGTTTTGGATAACTAGTGAAGATGGAATCTTGATTATTGAAGTCTTTGTGGATGACAATATTTTTGAGGCAATAATGAAATGACCAATAACTTTTCTGGAGAAATGAAAAGTGAATTTTAAATTTTTATGATTGGTGAAATGAAGTTCTTTCTTGGTTTGGAAATTACTCAAAGTAAACATGGTATTTTTATTTCTCAAACCAAGTATCTTATGGAGTTGCTAAAGAAGTTTGGGATGGAAGATTGCAACCCCGTTGGAACACCCATGGTTACTAGATGCAAGCTTACTACTACTAATGAATGTCAAACTATTTTTTAGACAAATATAGGTCCATGATTAGAGGTTTGCAGTATTTAACTCACACTAGACTAGACATAGATATTGCAATTGGAATTATTGTGAGGTTCCAAGCTAATCATAAGGAGACTCACCTTGTTGCAGTTAAAAGGATATTCATATATTTGAAAGAGACACTAGAATATAGTTTATGGTATGAAAAGTCTGATGATTTTACATTGCATGCTTATACTGATGTTGATTGGGCAGGAAGTGTTGATGATAGAAAAAACACCAGTGGTGGAGCATTTTTTCTTGGAAAAAGGTTGGTTTCATGGTTGAGTAAAAAGAAGGATTGTATAGCTCAATCTACTGTTGAGTGGGAGTAATTATATGAAAATATAGGTCTTTACACATGTATCATTGTATACTATAATTTAGTACATTTATTTGTTTGTTTTTTAATATTATTTTCATAGATTTTGATTCCTCTGAATTATTATCATCCACTTTCGATCAACCAAATTTATATAAGTATGTGTTGAGATCTATAATTTCAAGGAGACAAATTATGGAAGCAATGCTCTACACCTGAATAAGTTGGAAATCTCAACATCTTGAAATTATTTCTTACATATCAAAGTTAATTTATTCTGTGTGATTTGAACCCAAATGAGTACCATGGGACCTGTGTAATATCTGGCTCGAGCAATTTTAAGTACATGTGAACTTGAGCCTTGTGAAAAAAGAGGACCATCAACTAATAGTTCATATCGAATGTATGTGCTACTGAATACTAAAAACCCAATTTTTTGAATTAATAAGAAGAACAATTAGACAAAAAATGAAATGCTTATTGCTACAATGTTGAGCATTGAATAGGTGCCTATGAACCAGATTAATTCCTTGTATTGCATCTATCATACAAAATTGGGTTCACTTTTGTCTTGCAAAAACCATAGCTTGGCAATGATATCTTCTCTCATGAACTGCACTATAATTGAGGATCTTGTTTATACCTTGCAACAAGCTTGTAGTGACAATCCTAAAAAATATGGATAAGCTTACCAAATTGCAAATGATGCCTATGATAGTGAATCAAGTGGATGATCTGGCATCATAAAATCTAGAGGAGATTGTTTTTCACTTATTTTTCGTATCACATCATGTAATTAGTTAGTGCAATGATACATCAAGAGTTAGGGATGGCGATTCATCTACAAGTAGTTGAGCTAGGTATACAAAAGTTTCGTAAAAATAATTAAATACTATTAAATAATAATATATAATTGAACTGAGATAAATAATATAACATGTTTGAAAATCAATTATATATTTATTATCCTTAGGTAAAAAAAAATAGACATTAAATAAAGTATTAGAATTATATATTTTGTGCTTATACTTATAAAAGATATGTACAATTCATTAATAATATAAAAATTTCATGAAAAATATAAACTAATAGTATATATTTAAAAATAATAGTAATAGAGAAATTGGGGAAAGAAAGAAAAGAGTAGTCATAATTATGTATATGCCCACTATGACTCAACATTTGCAAGGTGGGTGATCTTTATGGGCCCAACTCTTTCGTCTTTAATTCTCGAAGGTAATAAATGGTAGAAAGCTAAAATAATTTTATTTACAATTAGAAATCTATTAGATATTTTGAAGATATTATCTTAATGATAAGTTTTGATTTCAATATTGAAATAAAACAAAAATACTTTTATATTAAAAAGAAGCATAAATCTAATTGTGTCAAAAGAATTATTGAAATTTAAACTTATCTTTAATGTGTATAAATTAAATTCAAATATATATTATATATTAGATTATATTAATACTTAATAATCTGTAAGCATATACATTCTCATAAATCAATATTAAATAAAAGTGAATAGAATTTAATCATTGGAAAAACCTTAAAAAAGCTACAAATAAAGTTAATAAGATTTCAATTTTGTTTTGTGGTGTTATGATTTGACTTTAAGAATGATGTGAACATTATTTACAATGTGGTTTTACTCTTGTTAGGACATAAGGATTAAAAAGAGGTAGTGTTTTTATTATTAAATTGTGAAATCTTATTTAGTTAACTTTTTTATTAAAGTTTTAATTGAAAATAATTAATTTTGGTACGGCGTCGTGCCTGTGTTTCCGCTCTGAGCCATCCATTTGTCACACCGCATTTACCGCGGGATCTTTTTTGCATTAGGGTTAGCCTTTAGTATGGCTCTGGCCAACTTCGGCCCAGCAGTTGCTGCTGGTGCGCGAGTTGAAGCTTCAGATAGCCATGGTGCCTCCTCTGAACAAACGTCCCCGCAAGTTCGTCCCGAAGGTCTTTCACGAGGTAACCCTGATATTGTTCTTAATCCACAGGAATTTGATTCTGCTTGTGAATGGTTAGAGAAGCATACATTAATTGGATATTTTGTGGGTCGTACTCCTCCTGAAAGTATCCTTAAAGACTGGGTCAACAAGAGCTGGACCCCGCATGGGGTCCGTCTTGACGGTGTGCAAAACCTTACCAAAGGTTTTTTCCTTTTCCGGTTTGCTAACCCTTCCCAGGCGGAAGCAGTTTTTAACCGTGGACCCTGGACTGTTAGGTCCTCCCTGCTAGTTTTTCAGAAATGGTCTCGAGACTTCACTGTCTCGGATGACAAAAAACAACCTTTCCTGTGCAAAACCTACGAAGCGACCGACTGGAGTTTACAGCTTCAACACTGCTACAGACAGCAGTTCATCAATTACATGTATTATTTCCAGATTTAAAAAAGCAAAAGAAAGCTACAGTGGAACTCAAATTATGCCCGTTTGC
>MU226702.1:0-19420 GCA_018584345.1 Thuja plicata
AAGAGGGTCATTGAAGCTTGTTTGTAGGAAGAGCTGCAACTATGAAAAAGACTATTTTCTGATTTTCTTAGTCACCACTATAACAAAAAAAATTAAATGGTGTGTGTAGGTGTTAAAGTTATTTGCAAAAGATCAAAGGTGAATTGAAGTAGAAAAAGATCAGGATTCAGAGCAATTGTAGGAGGTTCCTAGTTAAGCCAGATGTAGATCACTTGAAGTAAAGCTACAGATGTCAAAGCTTCTTGCAGAAGTTTGCAATGCAACTGCAAAGGAGAATTAGAGAATGTGGAAGATCACAACCAAAGATAACTAAGAAAGCTATTGTTTGAAGAAAGCACCAAGCATATTAAGGAAGAAGAGATATTTGTTGTTGCACATAGAAAAAGATATTATCCTATCAGAATAATTAACTAGTCACTGTTAATATATTATGCAATCACATTAAATATACCCTAGCTCGTATAAATGGATGCCATAGCTCATGGGTGACAAGAGAATCCAATGAACACACATTAACATGATGCCCTAGTTCACTAACATAGCTAATGCCATAATCAAATCATCCGAACAAATGAACTCAATGTCATGGACACAATAGAGCATGGAGTGATGAATATCACAATAAGATGTGCCCTTGAAATGCAGAGGAGATAAAAAAATCCCTACCTCAATGAGCTTCTATTTGATAAGGAGAGGAAAAGCCAAGTTTCTGGCAAAACAAAGCTCGAAGATCAAAGGCCCAAGTCCAGATAAAAACTGTAGCCCCTATACACAGTAACGAATTTGAAATGGCTCATGTGGTTTCAAGCTTGAAGATAATGTGGTTTCACGCACTGGATGATGTGGTTTCATGCGCTGCCCCTTGAAAAAAATTTCCATGACTGCAGCCCCTATACACAGTGTCAAATTTGAAATGGCTCATGTGGTTTCAAGGTCGAAGATAATGTGGTTTCACGTGCTGCCTCTTGAAAAAATTTTCCCTAATGATAATGAAATGAGAAATTAATTCCTTTTTGTTAAAAAGTTATACCTGTGTTCGTCAAAATTTTGACATACATGGTATTGGTCAAACTTTTGACTAACACGGGCGTGGATTTAAAAAAAATTAAAGTTTTCCTTCTATAATCGACCAACCAAAATATTTTGGTTTCATGGTCAAAAAATTTGGTAGAAAAACTAGGTGAAATGTACTAGTGATATATATATATATATCAAAAATTTAATTCAAATTATTTATGTCATTTACATGTGTAAGTTTTATAAATACATCAAAATTTAAATAAATATATACCGTAGCAGCATGTAATGCTCTCCCGATATCGCTCAACTCTGAATCATGTGAGTCTAAATCATGTAAGGACAGATGTGAGGGATCAATCTTGTTATCTGTAAGCAAGCTGGAAAAACATTGAGGAACCAGACATGATGAAGTGGCCTGGGTAGACTGGTGAGGTGCATCCTCACCAACTACAATCTGTTGAGGTGCATCCTCACCAACTGTAGTCTGTTGAGGAGCTTTAGGTGGTGTAGGAATATCCTCCTGTCTTTGTGCACCCTGAGAACCTGATCTAGTAGATCTGCTGAGAATGGTGGGGATAAATGCTAGGAAATCCCTGAGAGGAATCGGCGATAATCTGTAAAGCATGATATGTGCAAAGTAGATCATTGGCTAAATATGCACTCGTACAATGAAATTGGTCCAAATCTAATATAGCTACAACCTCAAAGGGAGATGGTATATCTACTATATGGTATGAATCATCAATAGAGGATGCATCCTGTGTAGGTGGAGGAAAGCCAGAACATGTATCTCCCTAAACAATCAGATGACATCTCATGAACCTGTGTCACGATACTCGTGATACTAGAAAATACATCTATCCTAATACTGTGATCAGGAACAGTCTGCCCTGCAGCTACCATTTCCAAACCTTTTGGTCATAACCAAAAGGTTTGGACCCACCCTTTCCCGCTTATTAGTAGGCACTAGGGCATTAGGCCCTCTAAATCTATCTGATAATCTCCCCCTCCCCTACCCAACATAATCAAGAAAATCTATGTAATCAACATCATGATGCAAATGAAATTCTGCAAACAATTGTTTGCAAAAATATAGTGGAAGCTCATCCTTCTAGGGCCACCTATGATGAGCATCTAACCATCAAGGATATATAAACGGTCTAACAAGGTCATCCTCACACCATGTAGTCATATAGCCTCTAACCTATGCTTTATCTCGGTAAAAAGGAAACATGGTTTTCACCATAGCGGTGGAGACCTCTAAATCAATCTGTCTATACTTCACAATGCCAACAACGCTGCGAGAAAGAGAAGTATAGAATGTATCAATAGATATACTATCATAAGGGTTGTATGATTGAACTATGTCAATCATACGAACTAGGTCCTCTTTGATGACCTTCACCCTATCCCTATTAGGGAGGGTGGTGGATGAATGGATACCCTTATCAAGAACCTCAATAGCTCATGTCAATCGAGCTATGGTACTCACAAATAAATCCTCATGTCCTCTCTAGAATCATTCAATCTATGAGAAGAGTGGGAGCTATGACCCCCCTATACACTAGCATCTCCAGAATCTACAGGCAATGTCCCTCTACCCGATGCCATGTGATAGAAAAAATAGATGTCTATTCTCAAAAGTATAAAGAAGAATATATGTCTAGATCAAGATGCATATGTACATGGTCCAATTCTAATTTAATTATATATTTTTAAAAACATGTGTTACAAATAAATAAACTAGAAAAAAACACTTGAATGCATATACATTTGAAATAAAAATGATTTAAAATCATATATACATACATGTGCATATATTTTCTAACGAAAAGAGGTTTTGAGTTATGAATCAATTTTGTCTATACGTTTACAACTAGCCTAGTTGAATGTATTATGTTTCATGTTTAGGTTTAGGGATCAACTTGGTTTATTTATCAATTAGGTTTAGGATTAATTTTTTGTGGTTACCCTGTTCATGTTGTTTTCTAGCACATTTTAGTTGAAGGTCAGGGTTCATGTGTTGGTTGAACATGTTACGGTTTATGTTTATGGTGAGGGTTCATATATGTTTGTTTACTATTAGGGTTTATTTTGGTTAAGTTTTAAATTAGGTTTACATGGTGTGGGTTCATATATGTTTGTTTAGTGTTAGGGTTTATGTTTGTTAACATGTTCAAGTTTCATGTTAGTTTATAGCTAATGCCATGTCACGTGAAAGATAAAATAGATTAAAAAAACACTTGAATACATGTGTGTTCAAAAGAAAAATTCAATTTAGCACGTTAAGGTTTATGTTGATTTATGTATCAGTTTCCTATTAGGTTTATGTTAAGGATCAATATGGTCAGGGTTTCATGTTAGTGTTCATGTTAAATTTTATGTTAAAATTCATGTTTCAGTTTCATGTTAGAGTTCAAGATGTTGGTTTCATATTACGGTTTCACATGTTAGCGTACAATGTTATGTTTAATACATGAATGTTACATAATACTAATGTCTTGTATAGTTCATTTTCCTAATATTGTGTAATATTTTGCTAAGGTTTTCTTAGGGTTCATGTTAGGGTTCAATATGGTTAAGGTTTCATGTTAGGGTTAATGTTAGAGTTTTTAAGTTGATTTATGTTTTAGTTTTATGTTAGGGTTAATTTGTTAGAGTTTATGTTGATTTATGTTTCAGTTTCATGTTGGTTTTATGTATTGCAATATTTTCCTAATGTTTTAAAACATATGTAATAAAAATAAATTAATTAACTAAATAACATTTTCCTAATGTAACATTTTCGTAATATTTTGTAACACATTCCTACTGTTTTGTAACATTTTCCTACTATTTTCTAATATTTTCCTACTATTTTTTCAAAACATTTGTAATAAAACTAAATTAATTAACTAAGTAACTAACATATAATCTTAATTTAAAAAACATTAAATCTACATAAAACAATAATGTATAATTTCTAAAATTAAAAATAACAAAAAACATCAAATAATAGTGAAACTACATTAATTTAACTAAAGAAAACTTAAAACATTTAAAAAAACATTAAAACAAAAACAAACAAAAAAAACCTATTTTTGCCGAAGTACCCCTATTCCGTTCCGCAATTCTCGGAAGGTGCTTAGTGAAAATGAGCCACTCAAATGATATTAATTCTTATTGCACTGTTGTTTCAACTGAAATGCATGTGTGCCTCCATCATCACACCTATGCCTTTTGTTTGGATTATAATCACCATAAGGCTTCCATTGATCCTTCTTTGGTATAAATTCCTTGGATGAGAACTCTTTCTCCAGCATCTCTATGTTAATATCATCATTATCTAGGATAAAATAATTCATCATTATCTCAGAGAAATAATCATTCTCACTATCCTCACTCACACTTGACAAGTTTCCATTATCTTCACAGGGTTGCATAGAAACCATCATCTTGTCTTCACAAATATCATGTCTATCCTGATACCATGAGTCCTCCTCTTCAAACCATTCCTCTTGTACCTCCTTTTCCAACACAAACATGGGCTGCATGAAATCTTTCTCACCTTCACTATAACCCTCAAAAAAGTTTGAGGGAACATCACCATCCAAAACTTTGATATCATCATCATCTAATGAAACATCTGCTCCTTCTTCATTCCCACTTTTGACTGTAGACATTTTATTTCCAGTTTCTTGTAAATAGAATAACTAGTCTCCATATTATTGGGTGTGCAACCCCTATATATATATATATATATATATATATATATATATATATATATATATATATATATATATATATATCCACATTAGCAACATTATACCATTCTTCACTAACTGTGTTAACATCAATGTGAGGGGTAACTATTATTTGTAGAAAACATTATTCATTCAGCTTTTCCTTTGGCTCATAATTTAAAACATAGTTAGCAGGGGTAAAGACATTTTGATACTTATTTTCACTTCTTAACTCACGCCCTTCTGCTACACTTGGGGAATTATGAAAACAAACACCAGCTGATAGAAATCTTTTTGGGATTCCAAACTTCAAATTATTTCAAATATCAATTGCTATCATAAAATCCTGATGCGAGGTTTTAGGATCTTTGTTTCTTAATAAGAGAATCATCTTCTTATCAAATGTGCCAAAGTAAACAACCAAACACACAACATCATTTGGTCTAAAATTTATTGGGATTTGACCCAATGTTCTTGTAAATATAAGATTGAAAGGAGTGATCAACTCACCATTCTCTATTTGTATCTTCGTGAAATTTTTTTATCATTGTAGCTAGATTAACCCTTTCAGCAAACTTCTCTAAAAAGGATGAAACAAATTCTTCCCATGATGAAATAGAACCCTTTGAAAAAAAAGAGAGCCAATGTCTAGCATCTCCTAGTAAGGAATGGATAAACGGCTTCATAATGCTATCCTCATATTCAATATCAAAATCCTCAAGTAAATATTTGAATTTTCTAAAATGCTTCTCAGCATCCTCTTTCCCTCCATTGAATCTAGACAAGTTTTTTCTGATCTCTGGTGGAAAATAATTTGGGTAACCATGAATGCCCTCAAAATTTAGAGCTGCATAAAACTTAGTGCTAAAACATTGCATATTATATTGTTGTGGCATCTTAGTAGGCATGGTTACCTTTGAATGTGTGCAAGGCTTGAAGGATTCACTAAACATTTCTACTTTCACTTAACTTTGAACCACAGTAAATAAAATTATTACAATTTCTTCTTCTTCCCTCTTAACAAGTGTTGGTCACTTAACAGGGAAAATTTTAACATCTTTTCAATGAGAAGAAAAATACATGTAAGTAATAAATTTTTTGCAAAATATTGATCTAAAACCACCTTCTCACCATTGTTGAAAATCTTGGAAGAGTCGCCACCTCTTTGTAGAGGCATAGTTTGAATCAACTAAGAAACTTCTCTCAACTATGTCCTTCTTCAACACCATAAAAATCACATAAATTCCACTGAGTAGGGTCTCATATATATTCTTCCTTTGACTATTCTCTTATTCCTAGGAGCCCAAACATCTCTTTCATCCCCTCTGCAAGCTCCACCTTATTTCCTTTCAGTATTTCTCCAAAGATTCATATTGGTGCAAGCAGAGAACTCAAAGTCGCCACTCAAAAAAAGTGATTATATATATATATATATATATATATATATATAATCTTTTGGAACATGGACTTCTTGGGAACTCTTGCAATGATAGATAAAACAAATCTTGTCTCACTTTATAAGTAAGAGGAAAAATTTATTTGTAACACACATGACTCTATAATAACCAGACTCTTGGCTTACTTTAGCAAAGAAAGGAAACAACTCTCTTAAACTTGCTGATCATTATACTAAATCTTTTACTTCTCCCTTGTAGAGTCTCCATTTTATTGGTTCCTGAAATGGTTTTACACTTACAAATCTACCATTTCACTTTTAAATACGTTCTATAGAGTAGCCAACTCCAATATTTTGAAAATAAACTTTAAGTGAACTTGACCAACTAACATAGATTCTAATTTATCCCTCTACACTTTAGGTTTTTCCATACCAAGGGGGGGACTCCCTCTAATGCTTTTGAGTACAAACTAAAATTGTGATTACCATTTGATATAAGCATAAATCTCATACAAGTTTTAACATAACCATGGTAGATTAGATAATGGCTAATCATCTATTAAATTATTACCCTTTTGGAGCATGAGATGAAATAACTTATTAACCAATAATAGAAGTAATGATGTTCTTGATTTAATTAATTGTGTTGTAGCAAGTAATAGCAAGAACATGAATAACCATATGGGTATGTGCAGGATCATGGTATACCAAGCTATGGCCTTAAGTGGCAATGAAAAATCAGAAAATCAGGGTTAGTCAACTTGGCGTAAAAAGCTGAACATCTTATCAAGATTATGTGAAAAATTTGTAAGAACAGAATCTGTAGGAAATTGAATGTAGTTTCTAATCTACTAACCATTTTCTAAAAAAAAAAATCTAATTGTTGAAAACTTTAGATTTCAATGCAGTAGTACAAAAATTTCAAGAAAAAGGATAAAAATGTATGTGTATATCTGACCACCTTAATCACAATCAAATGATGATATGTTTTCACAAGATTCTAGATATGTAGTAGACTCATGCCCAGATGTGACGCATGTTTTTGTGTAATTATTTCTCAAATAAATAATTAATTTTGAATTTTCTGCTACAACTTATTCATAGTAAAAAACTTGCGTGTTTGACTACCTTCACTAATTCTAAACTTGAAAACTTTTTTTCTTATAGTAGGCGAAGCATAGAATGTGACACATGTTTCAGATTTCAAAAATGTTAAACCATTTGCAAGTTATATTTTTTTTTCAATCAGTGTGTCAATTAGGACTTTAAAAGTAACTCAATTAGAAAATAAGTAATAATTACTTACTGAACTTGAAATTTGACAGCAATCATATTGATGGAAATATGATAATGTCTTTAAGAAACCCTTTTTGTTTCATCAATTTTAGATGAAAAAAAGGTCATCAGCTACATGGACGAAGTCTGGAGATCAGAGGAAATATGGTGAACGCGTCTTTTCTTTTGACCATCCACATTTGGCATTGCAAAGCCAAAAGCCAAGGCAAATACCAAGCCTAATCAGATATCCAAAATAATATCACATATCTGATAATATCAGATATTCGATATTATCGGATGTACGACATGTCCCGCCCAATTTAAACATTTCAATTTTAATTCTCATTTTAGTTTTTTAGGTTGTATATTATAGATTTCATTTTATAAAATATTAATATTATATAAATATTTATATCACTATTGTATAATAGTAGTATTATATTGTATTAATATTAGTATGATATTTAGTAATATTAGTATTAATATATTATTATTATTTATATTATATACATTAGTACTATATTAAATACAAATTAGTACTATATCATTATTATTTATATTACTATATTGTATAATAGTATTATATTTATTAATATTTATATTTTAAGAATGAGAGAGAGAGTAATAATATTATAAAAATGAAATTTATAATAGTAATTAAAAACTAAAATAAATATTCAAAATAGCATGAAAATGAAAAAGTTCAAACTTGTAAATGTTAAGAAAATGAAAATTTGAGCGGGAGATTTTGGATATCCAATAATATCGGATATCCAAATCATTTTTTTGGCATCCAAAAGAAAAAAATGATTCTCTGGGTCCCTCAATCCAAGAACCTCATTTTTTTTGTAGATAATTTTATAGGATTGCAGCCGTGGAAGACAAAAAAAACTACTTTTTCCACCTTTTTTGTTGGAATTTATTTATTATCAAAGGTTTTACATCATCTTTTTGGTCTCGCCATGGGGAGTAGTATTCGTCAAAAGAATAAATGGAAGAGGAAGCTCATAAATGAAGAGATTGAAGTTTATAGAGAAATGGATAGGGTTGCCCATCAGAATAAGAGACATGGTATGTTAAATATTAATGAAGATGAGGCCATAGGCCGACCCTTAAAAGAGGTTTCAAGTGAAGAAGATCATGAATTTGAAATGATTTATGGAAATAATATTGAAAATAAGAATGTATGGATTGAAGATGAAAATGTAGGATTTGAAAATGAACATGTAGATGTGGACAATGGAAGTGTGAACATTGACAATGATAATCCACTGATTGAATATGAAGGAATTGACAATAATAATGGTGCATAAGAACCAAATCAATGTTACACATCTCCAAATTATATGAGAAATGAAGTCCCTTGAGAGGAAGAAAGAAAAACTTCAAATTTGAGACCTTCAAGAATAACAAAATGGTTACTTGAAATTGATGAGAACATAATGACTAATTTTGATGGCAAGAGATCAGAAAGAGTCATTTGGTTGTTGGTTTCCAAACTTTTTGATCAATTTTTTAGCCACAAGACATTGGTCAACCAATGTTAAATTTTTGTGCAGTTGTTAAAGATGCAGAAGATGAGACAAATACTAGTCAATTTGAAGATTAGTGTGATCAAGAAAAAGGAGAGGAATGCTATTATTATGAGAAATGTTTTTAGTGCTCTCAATTCCATTGGGAAGACTACAAAGGAAAAAAATAAGAGATCTTCTAGGAGGGTTATTACAACCTCCTTAGTAAGTCATCATTTGAGAAAGGCTTGTTTGATGAGACAAACATGTGCTGACTTGAACCTGAATCGTAAAACTTTGGATAGAGCACTTGCAAGAAGAGAAAGAATTGATGATCCTCTTCAAAATGATACATGGGCTTATGGTGGGAGACTTCCACATTTTGACAAGAAGGTTACTAATGGTGTGAAGGATCAAATTAAACTATTTTGGCAATCTAACTCAAGAGTGTCACCAAATGTGAAGGATGTCTTGAAGTTGAGAATTGGCATTCAAGACCACACCCTGCATCCCAAACATTATTTGGAGGTGAGTCAAACAATGTTGTTCAAAACAATTTGTGAGACCCATCCAACATTGCAAATATCACAAAGACCTTTTGAAGCCTTCAAGCCTTTTTTGTATACCACTTAAGATTTGAAATACTTTTTGTTGCAAATATCATCGGGAGTTTTCAATGCACCATGAACTATTATGATCCCTTCGTTCTAATTTGCATACTAGTGAAATGTTGGAGGACTGTGGTGCAAGTGCTCTTCAAAAATAATCAAGAGACTTGCTAGATCATTTTTATGTCCTAGAGATGATGGATGTTTCTTTTATAGACAAGATTGCTTGAATAACAAGTTCTTATATAGTGTGGTGGGTTAGTGAAGTTTGTTTCATGTTTTCATGAGGTCTACAAACATGATTTAGGAAAGACAATTGTCAAAAAATAGGTATATGAAACCATTAAATATACATTGAAACGTGGAGGTGAAAGCTCTAGATGTGAGTTGGTTACAAAAGAATGCAATGTAGCTGATTTTATTTCAAATTTCAAGAAGAATCATTTTTTACAAGTATGCAAGTCATAGTCACAGGTCTTAGTGGCTGGATCAACAATTCAGGATGTGTAAGGACACTTTCTTGATTGGCTCTATTATATTGGTCATTGACTTTGTAGAGAACTATATATTGCAGCCCCAAAATGATTTGCAAGATCAATATTACAATTCTATTCAGGTTTCTATTTTTGTGCACATAACATATACACATTCCCCTGATAGTACAGAAGATGACCGGAAGATAATCTGACAATACCATTCATATATGAGAGATGATATATCTCACTCTCATGAGTATGTCCAACATTTATTTGAGAAATATTTTGAGTGGGTGCGGGAAAATGATATTTCTATGGATAGACATCTCATTTGGTCAGATAACTACACAAGTCAATTAAAAAATGTTCCTATGTTTTATTGGTTGTGTATAATGAATGTAGAGAAAGGTGTACCTCATATTTGGAGCAGGTGCATGTGTAAAGAGATCTCTAGTTAAGGAGAAATTGAGGATTTCAAGTGCAGAACTCCTTGATGCTCATTCTATTGTTAATTGGTGTACTTCAGCATTGTCATGGGGTGGACTCTTGATTCAGTGGTGCAAAAATTATTTTGGTTGGTTGAGTTGGGCACAATAGGAGATAGGTTGGATTATGAAATAGTGAATTATTCTTCAAAAATACATTCATTTTGAAGCTCATATGCTAGTACATGGACCATTTGGATATGAGAGTTGGCTTGTTTTTGTCTGAGGTGTCCTCAGTGTGATTGCGATCAGTGTGAGTCAAGTGAGTGGGTTGATATATGGGTTCCACATTATCTAACTCCTTTATATATCATTCTCTCTATAATAAATGATAACATGGATTATTTACATGACTATGACCATCTTTCAGATCTTTTACAGCCAGGACATGTTTTTGCATTGGTTGCACCATAGGGGAATGATGAGAGATCAGATTACTGGTTAGCATGTTGTGTACGAGGAAAGAAAAAACTTGTAAAACCGATGACAAATGATGATATGTTCACATATCCAACAGGTCCACATGTTGTTTTAGGAACATGGTTGCGCACATACATGATTAGAAATAATGGCATTCCTACGTTTGAAAACCACGAGAAGCACAAAACCATTCTCATATATTCACACCTTGTTATAGCAGCCAATGTTATGTTGTTGAAACATCAAGGAAAAATAAATACAAAAGAACTTTGGACTATTATTACTACTGATAATGAAGAAATATTGAATACCCTCAAGCAGAAAGATGACTCTCCAGGCACACTTCAGTAGGTAAGTGCAACTCAGTACAAGGTTCTCCATGTTCATTGCGCTTACGTTCAATACATTAATTGTATTTTTCTTATGCATTTGTTTGAGCCAATAAACTTGGTTTTGTATGTGGATTGTAAGTGTATTTGGATACATTTATGATAGATATAGAATATTGAGGTGTGTATTTGATTAGCTCATCAAAAACAATGGAAAATTTTACTATGCATTGGCTACTCATGTTCTTTGGTTTGTTTAGTTACTTATAGATTCATAATATTTTTGTGAACCTATAAACTTCTTGTTTTCTCTATTAAATTTTCTTGCTCCTTTTGAATGTAGGCAATGGAATATAGATGTCATCGAGTACCATTTGTTAAACTTATACACTTTAGGAGCAGAAATGACACACTTATTTTTTCAATATAGTTATGTATCTAAGATTTTGAGTAATTTTGTATCTCAAGCTTTTGATAGCATTGATATATTTATTCATAATATGGTTGTATCAATGATATAAAATGTATTTGTACGAATGGGGGTTTTATATTCAGGCTTACTATAATGATGAAATACATGTAAGAATGCAAATATTTGACTTGTTTAAAAAAATTATGGTATGAGATATAAAAATTTATATGCAAAGACTCAAATTATTGAAGGTGATTTTAGACCTTTTAATTTTTTAAGATAAAAGATTTGTGGCTCGTAATAGAACAAAATTAAGTACATAAAAATAAAATAATAAATTATCTTATATAATTCTACTTTCTGACAATATAAGATGTCTTATAAATTCTTGATCAAAAAAGTATAAGGCTTTGTTGAATGTGCTCAAGGTACTAAAGTATTTGATTTATATTGTGGTTTCTTTGTGCAAATGTGGGATCAATAATTCACCCATGAATCTCACATAGTATCGAAACAATGTAGTACTAAGTGGCTCAAGTGGGATCACAAGTTGGGTTAAGGGTTATGGGATCTTCAATGTGGTAGAGTGGGTATATAGAGTATAATATTAGTTGTTGTCTTTGTAATAGAATAGATGGATATATAAAATATTATGTTACGTGATCTTTAATGGTATCCAAGAAATATGGTTCATGGTTTTGCATGTTGTATTATTGATGTATATGGAAAAGATATATAGTTGGTCAAGAATTTTGGGATGCTATAAATGTGCATGCGTGGTTTTGAGGGCATGAAACCTGTGTTGTGTATGGTAATGGAGTTGGGTTATCAAAATACTTACAAAGATTGATTTTTGGGTTGTTGGGAGGGGTGGTTGAATACTAAAAATAATTGAATTTTAGTAGAGTGCTGACTGGATTAATCATGATTAGTTTTATAGTCCAAATTTCAAACATACCACTAATAGACATTGCAATGGAACTGGTGGAGTACCTAGAGGGTATTACAGGTAAGGGCAGCGTTCTCGCTAGTGAGATTAAGATGGATAGAATGAAAAGGAGGCCCAGCAGATTTGGTAAGGTACAACTAGATAGCATCAAGAATGGTTCATTGTGGGACCAAATCGTCAGCTCCATCAACTCCAGTTGGCCAATTAAATGGTAGGGGAGACCATTTTCACTCACGTAGCATCAAGAACATTCTTACGCATGTCAAATTGAAGCGTTCCCAAGGTGCACTAAGCAAAATTGGGCTGCAATTTTCAGAGAGCAATATCTCGGACCTCGTGAAAGATATCAAAGATCCATTAAATGCACAAGGACCATCTTGGGAATTCCTATAGGTATGTAGATATATTTTGTTATAATCCACTTGGATTCTATTTGGCGACCTGCTCTTGGTTGGTGAAAAAAGTTGCATTGTTTCTCAGTTGAAAGTTGCTAAATGGTGCATCTTTCAAACTGTTCATCATGGGAAAAACCATCAGCTCCATCAGCTCTAGTTGGCTGGTTAAATTCTAGGGGAGACTTTTTTTTCTCTCACGTAGCATCAAGAATGTCGCGGCACATGTCAGACCGAAGTGTTCCCAAGGTGCACTAAGAGAAATTGGGCAGCAATTTTTGGAGAGCGATATCTCAGAACTCGTTAGAGATATCAAAGATCCATAAAGTACACAAGGACCATCTTAGGAAGGCCTAAGAGAACATAGATCAGTTCTAATACGTTCCACTTAGATTCCATTTGGAGACCCGATCTCGGTTGGTCAAAAAAGTTGCATCATTGCTCAGTTGAAAGTTTCTCAATGGTGCAACTTTCAAATATTCATCGTGGAATAAAACCATCAGCTCCATCTTCTCTGGATGGCTGGGTAAATGCTAGAGGAGACCTTTTTTCACTCTCATAGCATCAAGAATGTTTTAGAGCATGTCATACTGAAGTGTTCCCAAGGTGCACTAAGCGAATTGGGCAGTAATTTTTGGAGAGTGATATCTCAGACCTCATGAGAGATATCAGAGATCTTTGAAGTGCAGAAGGAATGTCTTGGGAAGGACTACAAGAATGTATATCAATTCCTGTATATTCCACTTGGACTCCATTTGGCGACCCGATTTCGGTTGGTGAAAAAAATTGCATTGTTGCTCAGTTGAACATTTCTCAATCATGCAACTTTCAAACTGTTCATCGTGGGACCAAACCATCATCTCGATTGGCTCTAATTTGATGGGTAAACACTAGGGGAGACCCTTTTTTCTCGCATAGCATCAAGAACATTTTGGCGTATGTCAGAATAAAGTGTTCCCAAGGTGCACTAAGAAAAATTGGGTAGCAATCTTTGGAGAGTGATATCTTGGAACTCGTGAGAGATATTAGAGATCCATAAAGTACACAAGGACCATTTTGGGAATGCCTAAAGGAACGTATCTCAATTCTACGGTATTCCATTTGGTGACCCGATCTCAGTTGGTGAAAAAAGTTGCATTATTTCTCAATTGAAAGTTGCTCAATGGTGCATCTTTCAAATTATTTGTCCTATGACTAAACCATCTATTCTGTTAGCTCTAGTTGGCCAGTTGAACCCCAATTAAAACCCCATTCTGCCCACGGAGATGCAAAGAACGTTAGCAACCACCCCATACCAAAGTGTCCCCAAGGTTTATTATGCCTATTAGTCCAATTGCAATTGTTAATGTAGACCAACTTGGAACACCAATCAAATCATACAATCCAACTGATTCATCCATCCATTCATCATACGAAAAAATCACTAGAGGCAAAACAAGATCTCTAAACTTATATGACTATCACCTTACTGCAGTAACCTCATGACAGTCAAAGGTGTATGAGGTTTAACATCATGAACTCTCCCCAAACCTACCTATCCTCTTGGATTCAACCATCTCATGGCATTTATAATGTTTTCTGGTTCATTTCTTTTTCATTTCTCAATAGTTTTAGATCCAATTGGGTGAGTGTCCTGTGACAACATTGTCTTTCCTTTTGATTGCAGGAATGCACTAAGGGATCCATCCCCTTTATGTTGTCTTTGTGGCATGGAAATGGATCTAGGGTTTATATAATATGTTATTAACATTAAATATGTAGGAGCAATTCAAATTTGCAAGGTGATCACCAACTGAGATGAAGTTGCAGGTTTGTGTATAGAAAGTAAGCCATGACTATAGTACCCAAGGATTGGGCTTCATAAGGGTATTGTTTTATGTTCAAATTTGTTTGTACATGTCAAATACATGGTTTAGGATCCAAGATTTGGGTCTAGAAGGGAGTTTTGGCTTGGATTTCAGAAAGTCCTAGTTGCAGGCTTGAATTTGGTGAGGGTCTTGTAGTTTCGGTGTTTGCAGAGGGTTGTGGAAAAAAAAGAACATAATCCTTACATTTGAGACATATATAAAGACTTTTGAAAAGCACAAAGTCTGGGAATAAGTACTTTATATAGTTTCTTTGTAAAGTGGGTCAATTAGGCCTTGGAAGGAAGGTTGGAGCAGCGGTAATTGGGGTTGATTATCCAAAAAAACACACCTAATTTTAATATATGTTAAGGGGGGTTAAAAAGGGTATTTGAATCTACCATTAAATTTTAGAGTGTTTTGGGAAGTTTGGGGAAAACATCCAAAAATCAGGGAAAATAGCGCTTCTAGGTCTACTACCTATTTAGGCTTAAGAGAGGATTGGGGTGCCAAAACCATTGTACGGGATTGTGACCAGTCCAAGAAAGTGTGGAATGATGTTGGAATTTTATTCAAGGTGCTAGAGGCAGTGGGTAGGTCTTTTCATTCATTTTATGCAATTGGAGTCTATGGTGCATTTGGTGGTTCCTAACAACGTATGACAAAGATATAATATGGAAATGAACATACATAAAATGCATGAAAAATATGTAGTATGGAAATAATAATTACATACAATGCATGGAAAATATATAATATTAAAATGAATATACATACATAAATACAATGCATGACAAAGACAATATGTAAATAATACATACATACAACACTTAACAAAGATATAATGTGGAAATGATACATACATAGAACACATGACAAAGATAAAATAACCAGAAATGAGCATGTAGATATGTATATATGAAATTTTTTATACAAAATGTGGCACATGCCATCTCAAAATCTTTACAATATCAACATATCTAGATACAATGTGGCATATGTCATCTCAAAATGTTCCATATGGGATCTCAAAATAAGAAAAACCTACAATATTTCTAGGACATCCTATTCTACTGGTGGATGATCAAAATGGAGCCTCTTTGAAGTACTCTTTGGCTCTGATGGATCATGCATTCAAATGCAAAAGTGAAACCACAAGTTAGATTATTTAATTTATATGGTTCTACAAATCAAAAATAAAAATTCAAAATCATAGGCAACAATAATAAATAAACAAATTTTAAAATTGAACTCTCATGTACCTCACCTCTCTGTCTCCTTGTGTGGTTAGGAGTCCTAACATATGTCCTTGGTAGTGAAGGGACAATGCCACTAATGTCGATTCCAACCTGTATATGTTTGAGAAAATGAGATTGATCTATAAGTTATACTATTTAATGTTAAATCATTGGAAGAAAATATATGTTTGCAAAATAATTGAATTAACATTAAAAATTACCTATTTTGAACTTTCTTCAGGCAATGTCAGTTCCAGGTCATCAACAATACAAGCCCTTGGCATTGTACCTCCCTCAAACTAGGGGTGACCTACAAAAGTCAAACAAATTCTTGATACAATCATGACTTGATCATTTTATATATACTTGATAGTAAAATACAAAAAAAAAAATTAGAAATATACGTACTATGGGGCTATCACTGTGAATTGAGATGCCTATGACTATATTGTGGCGAACTGGTCTCACGACATCGCCAGACACCACCCTCTGTCAAATAAACAATGTAAACTAAAAATGAGTACGCACAAGTGACAAGTATACATGTATGCATAAAGAATCTAAAATACTTAATTACCTTCCCCTTTTCAATGCCTTACACCTAAACCCCCTCACATTGCCCCCAGTGGCATCTAGTGAAACATGCACCAATATGTAATAAGATGATCATAAAAATTAGAAAACATGTGTATATAAGTTATTATAAAAAAGCAAACCAATGAGTACATTAAAACATATATACCGTGGAAGTATCAAGGCCAAATGAAATGGTTGAAAGCATGTACCCCTTCACCTATGACATCTCCTTTGTCATCAACTGAACATAAATGGAACACATAAAAAAACATAAGTGGGAAAACATTATAAGAAAATTCTACTAAAAATATGAATGTTTAAAGTTAAAAACAATATGACAAGTTAACTATTTACTCTTACCGTAACAGTAGGATTTCATGGCTTTGCATGCCCCTCCTCGTCTCTCCTATGATGCACATCTCCATGAGGTGATTCAGTGCATGTAGTATGTTGTGTAGTATCGTCTACCTCGAAGATGTAGTTATGTACATCACTATCATTCAGGGGACCCAAGCACATATTCTTGCACATAATGCAAGTGTGGGGCACACAAACATCTAAACTCATGGAGGATGTGGAAGGGCCAGAATCATCAGAATGAGGAGGAAACAATGTTTCACTCTCCGTAACAGTAGATCACTCAAGGTGTGAATGACTTGAATAGTCTGTGAGCCGGCCTCAACAGTAATATCAAGATGTTTCACTATAGGTGGTGGTGAAATCTTAAGGGGACATATGTGTGGGATTTCACATGGTATGCCCATGGCCTATCATGAGGAGCACCTAAGCCTATGCCCTGGTTCAGTCTCATGCTCCAATAATTTACCTTGTGACCGAGCACAAATTCAGCATACAATTTTATTAAGAAATACAATGGGACATCCAAATTGTTGTGGGATGGTCTCTCAAAACCATCCACCAACAGTCCCAAAAGTGGTCACCTATTGCATCATTTGTGCACCATTTAATTGACAACTTTGGATTTTTAGGGTCCACTTTTAATCCGTCTTTGGGATCCACAAAAAATGTTACATATATCATGTTTTTTTATAGTTAGGTTCATAACTTAATCATAATCAAGCTCATCGTCAAACTCAGTGTGCATGGAATCACACCAAAGAAGTGCAGCATTATGTTGCTCTGTAAGTTTCTCCATTTGTTCAATAATGGAGTTCAACGTGGAAAACATGGGGTGCAATATGGGTATATTGGCATATGTAGTCTAAAATCCTCTAAGCTGATTTAGATTGTCTCCTATAAGATCCTCTAAAGTTCGAGGGTTTGAGATTGGTTGATCTTCTGAAGGTGGGGGATTGTTTTCAGGTGGTTGTGGGCTGTTTGGAGGTGGTTCCAGATTGTTTGCGGGATCATTGTGAGGGTTTTTTTATTGGTTTGATTCTATGTCTGATTACAATAAAAATTAAATATGCAATTATAATCAATTTACAAAAAATGATAAACAATATCAATTAAACCCTAGTTTTTTATTCAAAAAAATACAAATTTCAATTAAAAAAACAAAAACAACTTAAAAATGTTACGTATATGTTGAATTTGGAGAGAAATGACAAATAGGAAAATCATATATGCAATTTTTTCATATATGAGAAACCCTTGGGCTGTGTTTCACATTTTCACAATGAAAACTGAAAAATGCAACTTGCGGGCCTATATAAGTTTTACTGGCAAAAATCAGATATCCGATATAAAATTTTATATCCGATAATATCGAATATTTGATATTACGGATATCCGATTAGGATTGTGCTTTGGATTTTAGTTTGGCCCGGTGTACTGACACCCAGGCCTACTAAAAATTTAACACACTTTTTAGTGCGCTTTTGGACAAGTGAAAAGATCATTTTTCACATTGCCATTTTTTGGCATACCATGATTCTATACATACCCATATACTTGTAAGATTCACAAAGCTACTTGACAAGTTCCCTATCCCTTTGGGTATTGGATTCATTAGTAACATTATACAACATAGTTTTATTCATAGTGTAACCACCTGAATTTGGTCTGTTGCAACTATGGACCCTATTTTCCCTAAGTGTGATCATACCCTTAATTATGACGAAATGACCCTGTTACTGCTTGGCATAATTCTTCAAATCAATTTGATGTCCTAGGTGATTTTTATCACTAATTTATATTAACTATTATAGCCATACAATTTAAATCAATTCAAACCAAATCAAACATGGCTATAGTATTTAATTATAAAGGAATTAAATAAATCCCTAAATCAATTACCCACTTGCAAATAACCCATTCCCCTAGCCTATTTAATTTAATTAAAATGGCTATAGTCCCCTAATTATTAAAAAGAAATTAAATTGTTTAAATAATTAAATTCCTATTTTTGAATGAATTAAATAAGTTTAATTCATTTAATTAATATTCTCCTAAACCCCAACCTAACCTATCTCAACCACTTCTACCCTGGGTTCTAACCCATCTCAACCCATTCACCCTTGTTAATCTAATCCTAATCCTAATTCTAACCCTAACCCACTTCCTAATGTTGTCACATTCCATTAAGGAATGCTTAGCAATTCAACCCACTTGAGAAAGTCAAGGAATCTCAAGATTCCTTAAGGTCCACCTTCTCAAGCCATCCTCTTACACCCTTCCCTTGCTTCTTTAAGGCTTTCATTAATACCTTATTAATGAAGATGCCTTAAGCCTATGTCTCTTCCATGCCTTATTAATGCCCAAGGCATTAATGGTTCTTACACCTCCATTAATGAGTCCCTTA
>MU226702.1:48924-63932 GCA_018584345.1 Thuja plicata
TGTCACATTCCATTAAGGAATGCTTAGCAATTCAACCCACTTGAGAAAGTCAAGGAATCTCAAGATTCCTTCCTTAAGGTCCACCTTCTCAAGCCATCCTCTTACACCCTTCCCTTGCTTCTTTAAGACTTTCATTTACCTTATTAATGAAGATGCCTTAAACCTATGTCTCTTCCATGCCTTATTAATTCCCAAGGCATTAATGGTTCTTACACCTCCATTAATGAGTCCCTTAACTCATAAATGAGCCTTGTCTCCCCCCCTTTCTCTCTCTCATTCTTCTATAAATAGAAGCTATTTTTGAGAGCTAATGGGCCTTTAACTCATATCCTAAATGCAATGTAATGCTGTTAGATTAATCTTAGACACATATTTCACTTCTTATTTCATGCTTTCACATGGTTCTTATTTCCATTCTTAGAGCTAGAATGCATGTTTTCTCATCTTTTAGCTTGTTTTTAAACTAAAATCCTTCATGCTAGGTTGTATATGTCACTGATTGTAGCATAATCTGAGGGCTATTATGTTACTAATCACACTCTTCTTAGTTAGGAGGCAACAGGTCGATATTAGTTAGTTTTACATGCTTATCTAACCTTTTTGAACTAATGCAATGACTTATTGATGTGTTGTGTCTCTCTTATCAGGTACATAATATACACACACACATAGCATATGATCTAAGAGTATTTCCTTGCAACATCTCTTCAACAGTAACCCCAGTTTCAAATTACGTATCACAATCCATGTATAACCCTATCAAATCTGCACCCTTAATCCAGCATTTGATTGATCATTTAGATCACAGCATGAAACAAAAGTTACATACATAGCCACAATGCACTAAATGAGACAAACCCTTGATTCATTTCATTTGAAACTATGATAGAATTATACAATGGAGAGATCTAAACTAGCATTGTCTATCAACCAAATATTTTTGTATTTTATGTTGTACAATACAACTTTCAACTCAATAAAAACCTTCTTACAAATCACAAAGATTCATTTCAAGTGCTTTCTGGAATATTACAATACTATTCTCTCTAAGCTAAGACATGTTGCTTGATTCCTCAAACTCGAATCCTCTTTTATGGACCTAAAATCACCTTTTATAAAACAAGGGGGGCAACAAGCTTCAGGCTGAACAAGGCAAAAGACCAATCATTATTATGAAAACCATATGACACATAGACCAGAAGAAGACAAAATATTTTAGTTTTCCATCGTAATTGATCTTCCACATTTCTTACCTGCACAGTCAAAAAAACTAATATGTATGACAAGGAAGTAGAAAAAATTCATAAAGGATATGTTTCTCTTCTAACTCATTCAAGTACATATCAATTGAATCAGTTGCCAATAAGAATGCTATTGTTAGAAGAAACAAATAATAGAGTCAGGCCAATATAGCATAGTTTGTGGCTGCAATGCAAGAGGAGCTACGATGCAAGATTCCCATCAGAATCAAGGACTCCCTAATGTTCTAAAAGAATTTCAGAAACAATGACCCAAGGACTTGACCTCTCCTCATCCTCTTTTCCAGCCAATGAACTAGTATATTTGAGTCAAAGGGTATAAAAAAGGTGAAGCTCCAATGATCTGTGAATTTGCAAGTTAGTCCTCCTTTTAATACCTCTTTAGAAACTCAGACCCATTTTAACGCCTCTTTAGAAACAATGTACACTCCCATAACAATCAATCCCAATACTCTTTTTGCATTTGTATCCAATGACGCTGCTTATCTTTTACAACACACATTTTTAGTTATGTCTGAGAAAATAGGTGATGGAATGGTTACATTTATAAATCCTAGATCCTTATCCACTTGCATAAAATGTGTTCTATCAATCACCTTTCACATCCTGTAACTATAAGCGTAAGGAAATGAGTAATTAAAGACCTATCATTTTCCCATTATGATTCTTACTGGAACATCTTGATACTCTGCCAATTCAAATTTGTTGAATATTCTTTGTTTCTTGTGCTAGTCTTATCATACTAGTCCTTCTAATAGGAGTTTCCTCGCATGCTTATCCATTTCTGGCAATCTGCAGTTAAACCCATTTCTGGCAACCTGTCTTCAAACATAAGAGTTCAATCGCTGAGAAAAGAGCCAAAAATATAGGTGACCCCAGTCAACACTACTTTGATTTGTCATACAGCAACTCCTGCCACCCAAAAAAATATAACAAGTTCTTAATTCCATCTATTTACCATATCAACGTAAGGATGGCGCCTTCTTTTTCTTACCCTTACAAACATAGACAGATGGTAGGTTACTGCAATTGGTTTATAATTATTTAACTATAGTTTATCTGTGAGAAACCACATATTGACATTCTCTGTAAATTATCCATGGGTTACTGTTGCACCTCATCATTTCTTATGTATTTTCAGGTGGCACCCCTGATTCATCAAAATCTTCACCATGTCATCCATCTTTCTGACCGGCCTCATCCATATGTCATTCTCAGGGGCTCGCGTGAAGCCTTTTCCTGCTGATGAACTAAGATCGTGTGATCGCAGGAAGATATTTCCTTCTAATCACTAGAATCGTGTTGTCATGCGAGGGTCAGCCATCTATCCAAATGTCCACCTTTTTGGATTACCACCTGACTAATCCTAACAACCACATGTTAACATCTCACAGTCTATTATCTAACCGCGGGCTCACCAAAACTATCTTCATGACTGCCACATATCTGCCACTAACCTAACCCCATTGGGCCAAAACCACATGCCTCTTAGGCACTTAACATGTCTATACGTGATCTATAAAAACATCAAGTTTATCCCCAGCACTACGAATGTGGGATAAATGGTCTTCGCTACTTCCACAGCAAACTTCCAAATAACGGTGCCATCGACTCACTAGTGTAGTTATGCTCGATCTGATCATGCCAATAAACTCCTTAATAGTTATATTTCCTTATTCTAACCTTCTTCCTTATCTAAATTCGATATGAAAACACACAAGTCCTCTAAAACACTAAAAACATGCTATGAAAGCTGACATACAATTTACAAAAATTAAAAAATGGTACTCCCAGAAATGAGAGTACCAACACATTCTCCTAGAGCTCCTCCTATGTTGGATCATGTTATTTGTGCTCCTTTGGCTCCGAGTACACTTTCAAGCACTACTAATATTTTGTCCATGGTTCTTGACTACTTCCATTTTGACTACTAGGTAGATCTTCCAGGTATAGTGTCTCACTTGTCTAACTTGTATTTTACTTCTTATGGGATTTGTAAGCATAGCTCCCCTTTCTTCTTTGAATAATGATGGTTTCTCTTGGATAGTTGTATGCCAAAAGAATAGGGTTTATTTCCTTTTGACACATAAATCTCAAATTATTATGTTGGGCCCACTCAATCATTCTATTAGAAAATAATGCTTCATACATATTATATTTGGTTTATTTCCTACTTAATCCTTGAGAAACAAGGATACATACAAGATTACAGAATCATCATTATGTACAGATAAAATATACAATGTATAAGATCATTCAAGATATACCCTGGAAAAACCCTCGCGTAGGAAAAACTAAGCCTCCAAAAGCATCTATACTCCATTTTATTATTCAACCATTAATAAATACAAAGTATTTATAAATTTATAATGAACACCTCTCAAACATCCAACCTTAAAATGAATTCTCATGTGTCCAAGCATATATTAACACAACTCATGTCATGCTTCACAAATGCAACCTTTAAAAAGATTCAATAGCCATAGTCCAAATGATTAACCAATTATAAAGAATACTATGTGTTTTCTTTTATAGACACAAACTTAAACAAAATATAAAATATGGTAAAGTAAAACCATGTGCCACAAAATCATGTGAATGCAATACCATTGACCCCCTTATTTAAATTTTTTTTAGCAAAAGGCAAAAAATCTGAATATTTTAATAATATATAGTAATTACATATGATTGGTATTCCAAAAAGACTCTTATCAGCTTGATTTTCAACAGGCTCCTTGCTACTTGAAACCATCCTAGAAAATACCCTACTAAATATTTGCAAACAACCTAATACGAACTATCTGAATATTCTTCCATAATGATCTATGAACTGAGATATTATACTATAATTTTATACTATTATACTGGAAAAAATTGCAAATTTATGCCATTCTGTTCGAGGTGTCTGCTTGGACGTGTAGGCATGATTTAGAGCATTTTCTTTAGAGGATTTTCTGTTGGACATGTATCTGCCTGTGCTTGTAACGAGGCAACAGCTCCAGAAGGCAAATGGCATGGTTTTAGGTTGTCGCACAAGCTTATAATTCTTGTCATTTCAGGGTCACAAATTTTCAATTCCATTTCCCTAACTAGGTTAACAAGTAGCGATGTTATTCTAACCGATGTGCTTCGACATATCTGTTCTCGAGTTTGCTTTCTTGATTGGATTATAATTCAGATTTTCTACTTTTACTTATCTCATTTCAAATGGAATGCCACCCACAGAGGTTGTAACTTAATAGAAACAACAGAAGGACTGTCAGGTAAATTTCTATATTCTATTCACTTTTCCCCAAATTTTCTTGTTGGTTTTATCTCTTGACATGCTGAACAAAAGGATATAATTTGAAATGAAACTGATAAAGGGTTACTTTGAAGCGTATGGCATGTTTAATTTTCTGCCAATTTTTCTCTTCATGACGATTCTTTTTAATCTTTTGAGAATGTTTTTTATATGAAAAGGAGCGAAAGAGACCAGACATTTGTAATTTTCTGTCTATGTTGTTCTTCTTTGCCCGCGTTAGATTTTTCTGAGATAGTTTTTTTTGTGAGAAGGGCCAATCTGGTTAAATTTTGTTGCTCAGTAAGTCGAACAAAATATTTATTTGAAATGGAGCCGACTACGGTTATTTTGAAGTATATGTTGTCTAGGTGTGAGTTTACTATATGGATGCTGTAATTTGAAGTTCCTTTGACTATCGATTAACCGTGTCTTGTTGGAAGGTAGTCAAATATGTGTTGCTGTAAAAAGATTGTAGTCAGGTACGAGAAAGGTTTGTAGAGTGTAGAGCAAAGAACTGCTAATTTTTGGTTTTACGCCCCTGTTTCTGGTTACATTATATATCATACATATTATTGCATAATATATTGGAGAGCTTATTAATCTTGTTGCAGCTCAAAAAATGGGGGTCCTTGGCATTTCAGGAAATTCTATTGAGTTCTTCCCACCTTTCATACCAATTGACGGTGGCTCATTCCACTAAAACAAAGCCTTCACAATATTCATTATATGTTACTCCTTTCCTTCACCCTGGTATCGATTCATACACAACGTTATCTCAGCTCGGCAACAATTCTGCAGGCTCAAAGGTTCAGATATCATAGGATTAATTTTGTGGGTGAATACAGATTTCCTAAGTGAATTGGTACTGGAATTGTATACACCCACAATAGGCAATTGCACAAAACTCATGCAGTCAAGTATCGTAGTAATTTCTTATTGGGAGGGTAAATGTAAAGGGGGATGTGCTTGTCAAAGCAATCATTAAGGGGCATAAAAGGCTAGGTTTTTGAAATTTTAAAAGTTCATAGGAAGCTGGTACACAGACATAGGCTTATAAAGCTGCATTATGTCATCTAAATCTGCTAGCAGTAGTTGAGTCAAGTATCTTAGTAATTTCTTATTGGGAAGGCAAATGCACAGAGGGATCTGCTTATCAGAGTAATCATTATGGGGCATAAAAGATTGGGGTTTTAAAAATTTAAACTTTCATAGGAATGGCAAATCATTGAAATGCACAAAATTGCAGGGCTCTCTAAGCGCACTACTGATGATAGTTTGAGAGCAGCTTTTGAAAAATTTGGTCGAGTCCTAGAAGGTATGTTCGGTTAAAAATAACGTTATGAACTAGTGTTAGATTCTGGAAATCATTTGTGTGATGATAAAGATGAAGCAATGTGACATGCTTGCAGTTTGCTTGTGCAGTTAACTTTCCAGCTAGCCTTGTGATTTCCCAGAAAATCTGCATTAGTTCAGCGTCTCTTCCGATACAGAAGCCGTGGACTTGATTTCCTGACCAGGTAGAAAATAAGTCCACATATATATTTCAAATAGCCTACCAGGATCTAATCATACAAAGGAAAATCTTATGTCAATTGAATGTTTTGATATGTTAGTCAATAATAATGAAGCACAATTTAGAATCAGAATTTTACTAATATGGTTGCCAGACTCACAAGCTTCAACACTGAAAAGAGCTTCAGTAAAGGAATAAAGGAATGCACACTTTAAAAATGGTTAATACTTAGGGAGATAAAGATTTAATTCAATGAGACTTATTAAATCTTGCAAAATGTCAAAGTAATAATTTGGTATAATTCACACATTTAGAAATTAGTAAATACAGTACCTAAAATGCCATATATTAGTTATTATTTGAGCATCCCATGTATACTTATCAAGGACAACAATTTCTCCTAATTTTTTAGATTTTGGTGCCATTTGTTAAAGAAACACTTCAAATTGAGCTTTTCAATTTCCGAATTTTAGGACTAAAAGAGTAAACCTTAGGTCTATATTTGTCATGAACAAAACGAGTGAAGTAGAAGAAAGGGGTTTTGTGTCTCATTTTGCTGAAGTGTTTGCCTGTTTTTGATAACGGAACAATTTTATTTCCGTAATGTATTATTTTGTGTGAAGCTTTAGTATCTGTTATTGACTTTTTCCATGCAATTGGATTTTCAATTATTTATTGAGTGTGTGTGCTTGTTTCTGCTAGCTGTTATGGTAAGTTAAATTTGGGATGATTCTATAAGAAAATCTATTTTATTCCATATACAGTTGTACAGATTTGATCTAAGTTGTAGGGGAGTGTACCTTTACTGTTCTTTGGCAGCAAAGATTATGCTGGGTCATCTGTTGCTGAAAATTTACTATCTATCGAATAGAGAGAGTGTTATTTTTTATTTCAATTATGTACAAGATTTTTTCATAACATTTTGGATCACGCAACTTGTATACAAGAATTGTATTCTGAAACATTAATGCAAAAGTCTTGTACATAATTGCATTTAGATACAGCATCCTCTCTATAATCCTAACTAATACAAATTAATTATGAATTTATTTTCTACTAATTGATTTGAATATTTGCATTTAAAATTGAAAATTTTATTTAGCCCTAGGGCTATATTGTCATCTTCTAGTTGATAATCAACTGGTTATTAGGTTAGCTGATTACAGCATCCTCTCTATAATCCTAACTAATACAAATTAATTATGAATTTATTTTCTACTAATTGATTTGAATATTTGCATTTAAAATTGAAAATTTTATTTAGTCCTAGGGCTATATTGTCATCTTCTAGTTGATAATCAACTGGTTATTAGGTTAGCTGATTACCAGGCCTGGTTTTGATTATGAGAGGACAATTTAGACTCTAGGGTACTTTATTGCATGCTTTGTTTCAGACATTGCTGCATTAATGATGCTTCTAATGCTTTTCTGTGCACCAGTGATGATTCTTCTAATGAGACCAGTTGGAGACATGGTTAATCAGGCTCTGCAAAGCTGGAAAAGCATTTCAGAGGCTGGTGAATCTTTACCATCTCATGAAAGGGAATCTTCTGCTAAATGTATACCATCACGTGGGACTAATATAATCGAGCATAGAATTTATCATGCTAAAGGAGATGTAACTTGCACTACTTCTGCGGTTTTTTGTCTATAAGATTTTCACGTGTTATTATGGTGTACCTAAGATCATTTGTCTATAATCTTACAATAGAGATGTTCCCTTCTATATTCATCATGTTTTTGATCAAGTTTGCACTTTTTACCAAAGACTTTCTTAGGCCTTTTTAAATAGGCATCTTACTAGAACTTTTCAGAATTTCATGTAGCTTTCATGTGGCTTTCTTTTCAATTGGATGTAGTTTTCCTCAGTTCTATGTCATAGTGCATTTAGTTCATTGATTCTGCTGAAATAAATAGATGATTTATAATATGCCCTAGATTGATTTCAATATTATGATTTATTTGTTCTCTTTTAACTTCCTTTTTTTTCCAATTTGCAGAAAATATGTTTGAAGATCATGTATCCGTTGCTTTTAAGCCTTCCAATTCTTTCACACCCAAGTTTGGTTCTGTAAAGAAAAGCAGCATTGCTGTAAGCAGGTCTCCTCCAAGATACTATTTCTGTTTTAATAATATATGGAAAATATCTCTTCTGACTGACAAAAAGACAAATCCAGCATTATTGCATAAAGCAGGGTCAGGAAAATGCAGATGGCTGGCAGGTTGAGATAGCAGTTCCTCAAAGGTCGTATGTGCATGAAGATCATGAGAAAAGTTAATTTAAAAACAAATTAACAATTTCTGGATTTGATTGTGTTATGAATTTTTGCATCGACGTTTCGAATCACACTCCCTCATCCATCATCAGGAGAGAGCACAAGGAAAAATGATCATCCTGATGATGGATCACGGATCACGGAGTGTGATTCGAAACGTCGATGCAAAAATTCATAACACAATCAAATTCAGAAATTGTTAATTTGTTACTATCATGGATTGTGGAAATCTCTTCTCTTTGTTACGGTAAAAGTTCACTTGCTACACTAAAAGATAGGAAAGGTTCAACTTCAGATCATGGATCAAGATATAAAGATTCAGAGATAGTGGAAAAATTGGAAACCCCCAAACGCTCAGATTGTGACACCAAATGTGTTCTGACTGCCAACCTTTTGATTTAAAGCCTGCTGTTGAGGCAGTTCTTAATGAGAAGCAGAACACAATCAATGTAGGCAGAAATAGTTTTATTGTGTATCTAGTCTTCATTTTGATTCGCAATATCTGCAAGAGCAAAATAGGTTGATTGGAAGAAATGTAAACAGGCTGATGGAAATTGAAGCACCAAATCTTTAACTTGTTACAGTTAAAAATTTAAAAACATAAGTTTATTCTTCAATATCTAGAGTCTAGACATTTAAATTTTCAAAATTAGAAATAAATAGCAAAAAAGTAACACAACAAAAGGAGAAAAAATCAAAAGTAAAAAACAAATTAGTTGTTACATAATGGTATGTGCTTAAAATAAAAAAAATATTGATTCATTTATTGGTATCTTCTATTTGGAACAATTTTATGTCAATATTTATTTATTTCATTTATTTTCCAATTTTATTTGAAACAAAAGAAGATTGATTCTGATAATGTTCAGATGTAGAAGTATATTCAATTTTTGGGTTGCCATTTCCAGTTTTTTAATGGTTGAACAAATTTGGAATGGGTGTATGAAAGGAATGCTAATAATTCCACATACTGTTGTGTTTGGAAAACTTAACAGAACATTAAGTGCCGCACAAGGAAATCTAATATCCTGATGTGGCCAGCCCACCAATTCAAACCAAAGTTGAAACGGATCACCAGGCATTAGCCATTTCAATCTTAGCTTTATGACAATCTATCAATCTTCTCATTAAATAGATGGCTAAAAGACGTTATTATTGTCTATATATTTGAACTGCTTTGTGTACCACTGTATGTCACTATTAACCCTGATTACAATCTGCCTATTTTAAACAATAGGCAGGGACTCCAGCTGCACCTAGGCAGCTCTTGTTCTTTCATGTATCACCTCGGCATTGAATGTCTTTAACGCCTAGTTCATCTTGCAAATTAACATTGTTGGAACTTCCAACGTCATCTGCATCCACTTGAACTAAAACATCATTTAGCTCTAGAACTGGTTGTGGGTTAAGAAGAAAATGCTCGCGGTCCATCAGAATAAGCAGGGCATTAACCTTCTCCTAGATTTGATCGATGAGCACTGCACCCAGAGACCTTCTATGTCTGAAAAGAGCACGTCTAATGTATCTGTAATCTTGTGCTTCTAATGCAATTTTAATATTGTTATAAATGATAACCATGGAATGATATTCTAAAAGTAATTCACAGGGAAAAATACCCCCAATATATCCTTTACCCTCCCAAATATCATAGTTCTGGACCATAATTAACAGAGTTTCCTTAGACAAAATACCTATTTTGACAACCTTTCTTACAATTAATTGTAGAGATGACAAACACTGTAGCAGAGAAAGGGAATTGGATAGACAAATAGACAAGACCTGGCTTGGGAAAATAACTCTTCTATTAGTTGGTGAGAATATTTCCATACAATTATGCGCTTGACGTTTCTCTGGTATTGATAACAATGCATGTTGAACATTGTTGCAAGATCCTCATCTAAAATTTGTGCATCAAAAGGTCTCTCATCTACTAGAGGTAGAATGTAAACCCTAAATTTTCTTGGAAAATATTCCATTCTGCGAATGTGGTGGATTCTACAACGAAGACAAATTTGGACTTCTTTAGATACAACCGACCTCTACTACTTATTGCATACTCAATAGAAAATGACCACGGGAAGACTTCTTATCAGTGAAGGAATGAAGCAAGAGAAGCGGTTAATTATTAGAGAGTACACATGATCCTGCCTCACACCATTTGGGGGGGATTTTTAACAATGTCTTTAATCAATTCACACAATTAATCATTTGTGAATGATGTCACAGAAAGCCGCAAATATCTTTTTTTTCCAGCTCTGAATATGGAAAAATTTGGTAATCATATCCTCACTGCATATACATTATTAACTCCACAAATGGAAGCTGACTAATGTTGATATGTATTTTACCTGTATACGTTTTCAAAGCCACGGCATTGAACAACACAATATTTGTGAAAATTTTGAAATGACTAGTGTCATTATGTTTTGGTGTTGTGGTTTATGAAGTGTCCTTGAGTCATTAATGTGAGTGATATCATGTGTTAGCCGGTGGTTATCAATTAATCATGGATTATCATTAATTTTTCCTTTTTCATAGCATGTAAGCCACCTGCAAATTAATCAGATGGATACCATCAACTCGTTGGTCGTAAATCATATTTTGAGTTAGGAATCCTAGTCAACCCACCAAACGTGGAAACTTAAAACAATGCACGCACCATGGTAATTGATCACCTCTGGACTTAAGCACTTTTTAATCCCATTGATGAATTGTCTTACTCATCATTGATGGTTATTTACATGTGTATGTATAGCTGGAGAATCACCCATTGGGAAATAAATAGAGAAACACATTAAACATTTGTATAACTTTTGTATTTACTTTCAGGTGTGTATTCGCATTAGATTTAATTTCTGAAGAGACATGTTTGAATTTGTACCCCATCTTATGTATCTGAACTATATTAGGTGGCTATCATATTATGATTATTGCACTTAGTTGTATATGTTGCAATTCTTAACATTGATACCCTTACCCTGCACACAAATGACATGTATTATTTACATGTTTTCATCATATTATGATTATTGCACTTAGTTGTATATGTTGCAATTCTTAACATTGATACCCTTACCCTGCACACAAATGACATGTATTATTTACATGTTTTCCCCTGCACTTTTTCTTGCACTTTGTCTTGTTCAATGATGACTATCAAATGTGGGTAGTCCTCCCTTTTGGTGTTGACATTCGACATGTCTAATTCTTTACCATAAGCTCCCATGTTAGCAATAGAATCTGCTAGTCGATCAAGAAACTTTCAGATTTGTTAAAAAATATACTTCATTATGAATCAAGAAACTTTCAGATTTGTTAAAAAATATACTTCATTCTAATTAAATGATTTCCCGAGTTTACATGCATTATTGATGAGTAATGAAGCGCCTTCAACATGAAGGTTTTTAACAAGTAGCCTCTTTGCTAGAATTAGTCCCTATAATAGAGAAGTTGCCTCTACAACATTGTTAGTACCTTGGGGGAGAGAAATTTCTTTTCCTGCTAGTAATGTGCATGATCCATAACTGATACAAATTCCCGCACAGGACACTCCTGGGTTGCCATGTGATACCTCATCAAAATTTAGCTTGACAAAACTGTGTGGAGATGAGTTCCACTTAATTTGAGACCTATCTATCTGTGTGGAGATGAGTTCCACTTAATTTGAGACCTATCTATCTTAGGTTTAACTGAAGTCATTTGACAGCCATTTAATTGTATAAAAGTGTTTCTCCATTTCTGTAGTATGCAAGCATCCAATGTTGTGAATGGTGATGAGAAATTTTTGTGATTTTTTGTATAAGAGTTTACAACTTCTGAGATGGATCTATCGATTACTTCTTGCACTCTATAAATCCCATAGACCTCCTTCCTAAAAATTCTTTTATTTCTTTCCAATCAAATGGCCCATAAAACCATGGCAGGAGTAATTCTCCAAATGCACGCAAAAAATGCATTTTAGTAAAGGATAGGCCATGACTGAAACCAGTCCCATAGTGAATTTGGTAAAGGTGTATTCAGCTCAATTTTCATCATAACAAATTTTCAACATTGTTGTGAAAATTATCATTGGATGAATAAGTTATCCACGGTCTCAAGATATATATCACATGGTACACATTTAAATTGTTCTGCTATTTGCAATTTCATTAGTCTATCACTAGTTAATGTTCTCTTTCTAAGTGCAAGCCATGCAAAACTGCCTTCTTTGGGAAGAATCATATTATTCCAACAGAAAAAATAAGCTCTTTGGACTGGCCTTTGATCTTGAATTCTCTGTAACTCCTTATATTTCATCTTAACATAGTACTGGCCCTCCTTGGACGGTGCCCATATGATTTCATCAGATTTGTTATTTATATATATGCTTCTTTCTGCTAATATATTCTTTAACTCTCATTTTTTTGTCTTCCTCAATTTTCATATTGGTAACATCTTTCTATGATGTTTTTGCAGATAACCCATCTACCTCTTCTATGTAATCAATAACTCTGGTCCCCCATGTTGTTTTAAGAATTTGAATAGGTAATTGGAGGTGATAATTATTCCTTAACAACGGATATCCTTGCCAAGAATCATTCCATAACTGAGCACTTTCTCCATTATGAACCTTCCATGTTATGTAATTAGTGACTAAACTCCTTGAAGCCATCATGAATTTCCACATTACTGATCCATCGGGAGAATTTGAAATACTAAAGATTTTGAGTGGCTGTTATGAATCAAGGTATTTTTCTTGCATGATTTGACCCCAAAGAGTTGTTGGTTTTGTGTACATCTTCCATACCAACTTTTCTCCAAAGGCCTTGTTAACTAAACTTAGTTGTTGCAAGCCCACACCTCCTGTAGCTTTTCTATCTATCATACTTTGAAGAAACACTAAAGGCAATTTTTTAACATTTGAAAGATTTCCTTTCTAGAGAAAAGTCGTAATGATTTTTTCAATTTTGAGTATGATTGAATTAGGAGATTTCAAAATTGTAATATAATAATTTGGAAAGCTTCTAATACTGACTTGTTGAGTATCAATTCACCTGAGAAGGATAACCATCTGGCTTTCCATGTTTTAATATGTTGCTTAATTATATCAATCACGGTGTTCCAATAGTGACCTTGTTATCCCACATGAAGAAGGAAATACCTAGATATGTCCCTAGAAGTTCTCCAAGTTGAAACCGTACAATTTGCATGATCTTTATCCTATCACTTGTTTAGTATAAAATATGTATATGGTAGATTTTTGCTCATTTATTTTATGCCCCGACACTACAGTATACATATCAAGAACATTCTTTATTTATAAAGATACTCGTAAAGAATCCTTCACATACAAGAGGGTATCATCAGCAAACAAAGTATTTGTAATAGTTAAATTTGTATTAGGAATATCAATACCATATCGTAGGCCTGGTTGACTCTTGTGTTGGATTCTTCTACTTAATTCATCATCCATGATGATAAATAGAAAAGGGGACAAAGAGTCCCCTTGTCTTACACCTTGGGTGGCCTTGAAAAATTCCTAGATGGTGTGCCATTAATAATTATTGATAATTATTGAGAAGCATGCGCCTGAAAAATATGATTCGATAAATTTGCACCACTTTTTTGAGAATCCAAATTATCTCAAGACTTTGATAAGAAAAGCCTAGTTCACCCTGTTGGTTCTCAAAACCGACGGATTGGAATCCTGCAAGCCTTGCCAACTTGATATCAGAATATCCAACAGCTATGTCCAACTTGACGGAACTGAATGATATGATCCGAGTTCCCTGCACTTCTGGCTCTGCAAGGCCAAGGCGGGTATACCTGTTCTTGGACCAAAATACTCAAGCCCAAGATACTTATAGCAGAAACGGTTAAAAATATTAATGTATTTGAAAGGAATCCTTTAATGGCAAAATGGCAAGAGAATTTCAATTTTGCACAATGATTATTAAAACCGCTAAAATGACGCCAATTAGTGCAATTGTACAAAACAATGCTTCAAAGTTCGAATTCTGTATTGCAAAAGGATAAACGATTATATGAATATATAATTAATTTAAAGTTAAAGAGTAATTATAAATTTAAAAGATGAATATAATACTTCTTCAAATGGCAGAATATAAAATAATTGCCAGCATTAACAAGATGAATTATGAATGATAAAAAGACCAGTGCCAGTTTTAAAAGGGGCAATAGAGTCAAAAATACAGGCTTATTACGTACAACCTTATCAATTTTCAAGTATTTCAAATCCTGAACAAAATAATAATCCAGATATAACAGATCAAAAGTATTTATGTAATTCTAAGTTAGTCTAGAATGCACTTTAATTCCCTAAGACGGGAACACACTAAACACAGATTTGAACACAATATAGTATTTTACTGAAATTATGACCATCAAACTTAAAATACTACCAGTGATCTTATCATAATATCTGGAAATTAAATCTGTTACAGAATATAACAACAGAAATTATAAAGAACGAGCTTTTTAATATTTTTAACTCCAAAGCTTTTATACAGATTAAAACAATAAAATGATCTTACTGATTTTGCGAGAACAAAAAAACAAAGAAGACACTCGTTGCCGATGCTCAATTCGACGTAATTCAACTTCAAAATCGTATATCAAGACATATTCACTGATTCACTGTCAGCATGCTTTGTTTAATATCTCATTTCTGCCAAATG
>MU226702.1:65444-81412 GCA_018584345.1 Thuja plicata
CTGCTAGTAACGACAAACTTGTTGTAGATGCCAAAAACACTGGATCTGTCCGGAACTGTGATAACTTACTGATCTTTGCTCTGATTTTTCATTCCTGTGGATAAATCTGTTGTTTTCCTTCACCTACTGATTCTGAGCTATACGGCCAGTTGGTGGATAGATTTTGGTAAGTATTGCACTGTTAAACATCAATCTCCAAGTTGGTGATTGATATCTGCCCTTTCCAAATTCAGATCTATAGGCCTCTGATTTCTTGAGAGTTCTCGTTCTCAGATATAGATTTGCTGAAAAACCCCTTCTCAGAGCTCTCCACACAAGAATGCTATTGTAAAAAATGAAGTCTGCATAATGAGAAATGGTTCCCTCCATTTCTTTTTAATTCCGAATCTTTTGCATTGTAATTGCCTGCTTCAAATTTATATGTTAGCAAAAGTAATTTATATTACTTAAACATTTTAGATTTCTGGAATAAAGTGAAGTGACAACTTCCTTTCTAGTGCACGATGTCATTGCTCTATAAGAAATTCAAAAATTACTTATAATAATTTAAGCATATATACGGTGAAAGACACATGCACAGAAATATATTAATAATCTAGATTATTATTAATGACAGATTTATATGAAAATTAAAAAAAAAAAAAGGTATTCAAACAGATGTTCTAATTTGTAAAAATTAAGACTCCATCACACCCGATCATAAGCTTCATCATATCCAATTTGACAATGAAAGAGGATATATTGGATTTATGAATTGAATGCAATACCTCATAAGAAACCAACACACCTTTAATCATTTCCCAGCTTGGCAAAAAGTCCACCTATTGAGGAGATATAATATGTGGAACTAAATGTTGTAATCTTATATATATGGCCTTTGTGATAATTTTATAGATGGTATTGCATAATTAAATTGGCTTAAAATCTATAGATTGTTTGGCTCCTTTTTCTTCGGTAGTAATGCTATAATTGTTACATTAAACGACTTAAGGATAGAGCCACTTCTTCATGGTTCTTCTACCACTTGTAACAATTCAGCTTCTAGAACATCCTAGAACTTCTGAAAGAAGAGGGTGGTGAAACCATCTGGTCGAGGTGATTTGTAAAGTTGTAAAGAGAACACCACCATGTGTACCTCTTGAAGGGTGAATGGTTTCATTAAAATGTCATTATCCTACTGGATTATTAACATTGGGAGGCCTCCCATAATTTATTGTTCTTTTTTATTAGGTTGTCCATTTACAGCTTGTACCGGTGCCAATAGCTCTTTAAATATAATCTAATACCTTCTTCTTGCATATTTGTTGTATTAGTTAGCTAATTTCCAGTGATAGAATTTTGAATGGAAAAGATGCTTTGTGTTACTCTTTTAACATTACCTAAAGCATGAAAACAAATTTTTATTATGGTCTTCATCTCTTAACCATAATTTCCTTGATTTTTGTCTCCAATATATTTCCTCCCTTTTACTCAATTTTGCCCAAGCCTCCTACAATTGTTTTTTCTTATAGTATGTATGCACAATCAAGCCATGTAGAATGACATTTTCATGAATCTCAGTTAACTCCTTTGATACTTTTTCTTTCTCCTCAAAAATGTTACGGAAGACATGTTGATTCCAATCTTTAATTTGTAATTTAACAAATTGAATTTTAATATAAAATTGATACATATTAGTACCTTTGCATTGTGGAGCACTTACCCACCATTGCCTAATTATCGAAAGAAAATATGAGTCTTGAAACCACATTCTCTCAAATTTGAAAGACAGTTTTCTGACAATTTTGGTAATGCCCATGTTGATATGTAAGGTAATAGCATAATGATTTGAATAGAATAAAGGCACTATGGATGACTGCAAGCTGAAGTTTTCTAGAATCCCTTCTTTTTTTGTCCATTTGTAATGACCATTTTGAGGATGCACATCTTGTAATGCATTTTCAAAGATAAAGTGTTTGAAATCATCAATAGTTCTCTATGGAGGCATTATGCCTCCTTTTTTCTTGCAAATATGCAATGGCATTAAAGTCGCCCCCTAGGAAAATCTTGTGCTTTGTTGATTGTTGAATATATGTAGTTAGAGTATCCCAAATCAATTTATTATCGTGTGTGGGTATTGGTCCATAAACATTTATAAGGAGGGAATTGAGATTAAAACCCTTCACTATCATATTTTTTTGCAATTTTTTGCAGTTCTATCAACCTAGAGCGTTACCTTCTTCTTGTTCCATAGTGTAATGAGTCCTCCAGAAGCCCCTACTCTAGGAACATAAAGTTCATTCCAGTATTTCTGTTTATTGACCGTGGCTTCAAAATATTGTTATGATATCTTTGTTTCTTGTAACATGATTACGTCCACCCTAGATGCATCCAATTTCTACTTAATTTGGGACCGTTTGTCAGAGGCATTAATGCATCTAACATTCCATGATAGTATCTTCATTGCATCCAAGGAGAGCAGCATTCTCTCCTTGGTCTTTTTGAGATTGATACTTTTTCATCAAGGGTTTAATCGAGAATGAGAAGACATGGTTTGGAATAAAGAAAGAGTCTGTGAATAATCAAATTCATTCTTTTTGGCCCTCTTGTGACTCTTTGGATTGATTCTTTGTATCCTCAAGTGAAGAAACCAATACATTTTCATGGGTTGGTTGCGTACCTAGCTCATAAATCCCTTGAAGTTCTGAATTGTAAATTTGGTCCTCACCATCAAATACGTCTTCTCCAATTCGATCAATTAAATCTGAGCCTATTAAAATCATTAACTCCTCTACCATTTGTTGAAGGACTTCTTTTGAGACCTTGGGTCTTGCATCTCAAGGCCCCATTAGATACTGATTACATGATGCTTGACAAAATACTATAAATTGTTGGGGAAGGAACACATCTTGGGGTAATGCACTTTTACAACCTGATAGAAGGTTTTTTATCCCTTTACAATGCACAACAATTGAGTGGAAAGGAAATTTATATGAAGAAGCAACAATTGTATTCCATTCCTAGGAAGGCATAAACTAAATAGATATTGGTTTTTTGGACAGAAAAATGTGTTGCATGATTGCCTTGACTATGTTGTGACTATCACCTTCTTGGGTCAAGAGTTGTTGTGCACAAGTACAAAATTGAAAAATACTTTTATGCGGATCACAAAGAAGTGATTTTTGTTGAAAACCCTTCTTAACCGAGATCAATTGTTGGTCAAGGTCCTTTGTGATATCTGCTTGAATAGGTTCTTGTTTATTTCTACTTTATTGGGAACGTTGTTCGTTACCCAACTCTACTGAAGATGATGTATGTAAATTAAAATCCAGTTTAGAATTATGTTTGTTGCCCAACTCTACTGAATATGGTGTATGTAAATTAAGACCCAGTTGAGGGAAATGTTCACCTTAACCATGCTTCAAAGAATGACATGAAACACAAGTGGTTTTCTTATGTTTAATGAAAATTTATTGCTTCCAAATCCCATTAATTGATTTTATATGAATTTCATAAGGGTTTTTTCATAAGTATCTAAATGAACACAAACTCTTACAACTTTTAAAGGATCATGAAAAACTGGGATGTCATGTTTAAGGAAAATACAAATTTGATTTGTCAGGATTTCAATCATCTGTAGTTCCCTATATTCAAAGTGGTAAAGCATGAAATTGTATCCAAAAAAGAAAAAAATGGAAATCAAATTTGGATGCACATAAATTGGGTATCCATGCATTCATGCACAATCCCACTCCTTCAAAAACCCACAATTTAATATTATAAACTAGATCTCTATCCTGAGGAAAATGAAAGAGAATGAGGAAAATACCTTTTGGAGTATCTATGTAAAATACTTTATCCACACCATCCCATTCATTAAAGAGAATATCTTTTAAATTTTGTAATGGGAAGTGAGATTGATAAAACTAATAGATCAAGGCCCTCTAGTGTAAGTCAGTACTCTGGGACAAAAATTTCTCCTTCAATAGAGTGACTTCCAGTGCTCCATCTTGTCCTAATTTCTTGTCAGCGAGATCCTTTCATTTAGTATTTTGCAAAGGGGAAGTATGATGAGTTTGAGAAGGTTTTTTCCTCCAAACCTTCATCTCCTTTTTCAATGGCCTTTTGATTGATTTATGTACCTGTGCCTATTTACCTTGACCTTTCTCTACTTGAACATTTTGGTTAATATAGGCCTTAGGGTCTGGATTGAAGTAAGGCCCATTTAGTGCTATACTTAAAATCCCCTCTACTATTGATGTTTCTGAATTGAGGTTGATGCGGAAAAGCCCTAACATGGTTCGCATTCTCAAAAAACTTTTTGTGTGGAATAAATTTTGAGGGAGACGTCATATGAGAAAACCCTCCATGCATTGACAAAGGCTTATGAAGAGTTTTTTGAGCAAAGATCCCTGGTTGTATCTTGGTAAAATCTCTGAGAAAAGGAATCTTTCTCCTCCATGCGTGGTTGAATCTCGTCTTCACAAATGTCAAAAATAGGCTACTTCTCCATATTTAACCTAGGTGATCATCTAAACGGTACCCAGTTAGGTTTATTGAAACTGCAAAAAGGGTCCGAACTATTTTGGCCATTGAATCGATGAAACCCTGACTAACATTAATACTGGTGAGGCTCAATCAATGTGGGCCTTACTTCTCTGACCTAAATACGGCCATGGATATGTGAATCCTCATTCTCTGCATCGAAAGGCGGAGATACACATTGCGGCACCCACAAACTTTATGGAGCCCATTATGCATTCTTATGGAAATTACACCCCCTTATTTCATATTGGTAACTAATTTTATACATTATTATTATATGTGTGGTTTAAATGTGGTTCTAACGTGAAACAACCTACACTTAATAAACCATTAACTTAGGGGTCAATAATCATCAAATTCAACTCAAAATGTATGCATAAACCCCCAAAACTAGTTTATTGCTTCCTAGATAAAGTGAGTTTGATTCTTAGTAAATACTCATCAAATTGGCACAAGAATTAGTGACTAGAATACTTCAAAATGGAAGATTAGAAATGAGCATGATGCATGAACTTACATTCTTTTCTCTCAAATCATAGAAATGATATGTGAAATGCAACTAAGATAATGTATGAACTAGTATGAGAAAAAATGCATATTTAATCTAGCAAATATATCAAATACTAATTAATAAAACTAATATTAAGATAGCTAAGAACAATGAAAGTGTTATTCTAGTATGAAGATGTTCTTCTACAATGAGAATACTCTAGAATTAAAATGGCATTATAACATTAATCTAACAATGCATCCTTCCTCAGACAAAGGAGAGATACCCCTTTTTATAGAAATCTCCTCAAAATGGATGGCTGAGATTAAGAGGTGGAAAGAGAGTGGCTAGGATTAAGAGGTTAGGTAGGGTTTTGGTGGGAGTGAATGAGATTAAGAGGAAAAAGGGATGAGTGGTTGAGATTCTATCCAAGAGAAGTTGATCCAAGTGATTGATTTTTAATTTGTCAAAAGTGTGCTTGTTGGGGGAGAATAAGGACAAAATTGGTAAATCCCCTTTTAATAACTTTTTAATCAAAGATTAGGTGTGCACGCCCATGTGTGAATGGGTTCATCTAATAAAAGTGCAAGAGCTTTTATTTAATTGTGCAATGTATAGTGATTAAATAACTTTTCAAGCTTGGGTTAGGATTAAGTTGATGACATTAATTTTGAACTTGGTTTAATTATGCAAGGGGGATTATTACGTTTTTCTTGCATAATTAAGGTCTAGCAGTGAATGCATTAAATTTTAGGATTTTTAAGGCCAATTATTCAAATTAGGGGTCATAGGTTTACTAGACTAATTTTAAGTGATTACATTATATGTTTTTCCTAATATTAAATAAAATACAATATCATTGTTGGAATGACTATGGAAAATTGGGACTGAGAGGGGAGGGGTGAATCAGTACCATAAAAAAATTTATAACTGAAATTGTCTATAACCATATACTATTGCTTGCTGTTTACCGAGTTCAATAACTTGAAATGAAACTAATATAAAACTTATAAAACATAACATCGTAACATTCATGTAAATGAACTCATAACTCCATGATTTTGTTTACACATAAATCCTTGGTTAGAGGATAAAACTATGATGGGGATGAAACCCACAACCTTCACTAACTACAGTATAAAGGGTTCTCGGTTAGAGCTTATAAAGTTTATCCATTTTGATAGCTACCCGGTTAAGAGTATACAAAGACTTGTTAAGTCTACCTGGTTAGAGGATTTTACAATCTCTACACTTAGAGATGTACCCTATTAAAGGTTTTACAAATATCAGATTGGTTAAGATCTAGCCAATATTGGGATTTCTATCTCTCTATACAATATTATTAACAACTTATCAATGTATGCTACATTGCATCAATAACAAATGTTGATCAAACTCTATGTGCTCTAAAATATGTGTTACCTCAATTACCAAACTGTAACACTGCTCGGATTTTCTCTGTTGTAGCTAGATATAAGCTCGGTGTGCTTTGCTCTCATCTTTGTTCTTCAATATAACTCATTTAATAATATCAGCCTTCTCTGTATTATCACTCTATCCCTTTTTCTCCTATGTCATCAATTCTATTATGTAAATCATCCATTAAGTATAAGATTTATTGCCTCTTAATCTTATGCTTTAGGTCACTAATAATTTGTTATTAACCGTTACATCTACTTTTCTGCTCGGTGACTGTGTCACTTTTACCTCGGTACTTGGTATTTTTCTTAGAAATAACAATCTTTGATTAACCGCTTAATTTGCTTCTTAGATCTTATCATTGAATTATCTCGATCGTTGATAGTGTAACAAATTGATCTTTGTGCATTTTATAATCACAATTAATATTGTATCAATTCATTAAATGCATCCTTATCACATTATAATCCTTAAGTAACTTGGTAGATTAACTTCTCTTTGCTCAGTTAACTTTATCTTTAGTACTCGGTAATTGTCAACTCGGTGTACTTCATATGCACTCGATGTTCGATAACTGTAGGCTCTTGGTGTAGTGTCTATGCTTTACTGACTTCACTTCCTTGCTCGGTGTACATTACCGACTGGTCATATTTACTTTTCTTATTTTCACCGATTGAATCTTCTGACTCATATGAATTTTCCTTAACTAACGACAACAAAATTTCCATAGAGATAACAATCTCCCCCTTTGACATTAGTTGAGAATTTTGACAAATACCTCAAAGTCATCAAAACTTATTAAATCCCACTTGGATTCTAGTCTCTATACAAAACGTGTACAGCTCTTCTCCTCATTTTTTTTTTTTTCATATATACTTTTTTTGTATTTTGTATTAACTCTATTTGCTTTTTTATTTTCAAAAGTCTATCTATATTCCCCCTTTTTTTACAAAAAGTCTCAACAATAAAACTTAAGTATCAAAAATGTGTTTATACCTCTATTGTAATTCGGCTAGTATAGTCTCCCAAGTGTCTCGGAGATTCTGTAATATCACAATGTGCTCATTTATGTCTGTCCATAGATTAACTATAGTATACAGGGTGCTAACCTCCAGAAAACTTGCTAGTTCTTATCCTTTCTTTAGATGTATCTACATTGATTGCATATGGGGAATAATTAGTGCTTGCAACTCAAGCAACTCTAATCTCATCTTATCTTCCTCTTTTCTCAATGAGATCTGAACTCCCATGAGTTCTTGTATCTTTGAGTAATATGTCTAGAATTCTATAGGCTCGGTAGTTAACTTTGCAAGCTTCTCAGAAAGCTCTTTCTTAGTATATGCCTCCTTCTTCTTAATGTCCTCAGTATAGTTAGAAAGAATACAAATTTTCTAGAACAATAAAATGATGGACTGCAATTGTTCTTTAACTTTGGAACATAACTCAGAAAGAGTTACCTTCACTATATCAATATTTTGCAGTAGGTCCTCCATCAATTTATTCTCCATTGATGCGTTGTGAATCTTCAACATGTATTATATCATGTCCTTATTCGGTCCTTTGATTTGTTGGACTATATTTCCAACTTGGTCTAGTAGTGGCTCAGACTCATCAATGATAACTTCAGGAATAATCTCATGTAAAACTTCTTTGACATCTTCTAGTATATCTATTCTCTTCTTCTTCTACAATAGCTTTTCCACTTCAGTTTTTCTTCCAACTAACTTGGCATAGAGAGCCAATTTCTTAGGCTTCATTTTGTTGGGGTCTCCTACTAGTATTATGATAGGCTCGTTCAAATCAATGATTTTCTTCCTTTTCTTACTTTTCATCTTCTCACTCAATTTTCTCTCTCCAGTATAGCTTTTAGAGCGTGATGTCATTGTTGAATCTAGTGACTCGGCATGGTGATCGACTATGCTCTCCTCTTCTTTAAATTCCTCTTGTTGTTTTGTTTCTTACTTCTCTACATCCTTGCCTTTTTTATTTGATTCCTACAACATTTTTTTGTTGTATCTTGTAGCTTTGGATCATTCTGAACATTGGATGTGTCGGTCATTGGTGTGTTCAACATCTGTCCTTCAGTGTCGGTTGGAGATTCCAACTCAATATCCTTCTTATGTTGAGTCTTGGTAGCCTCTGTCTTATCAACATTTAAATTTCTAGTGTGAGCTGGTGGCTTGGTTGCCATAACTTGTGTAGCTTTAATAGTATCAATCTGCATAGCAAAATAACTTTGTACTTGTACCAATATGGGATTAGTACTCTGCAATGGTGCAACATCTACATCCATATACACGGTGTCTGGTACTTGAAATTCCATTACATCTTCATCCTTTGACAACTCCTTTGTAGGTTCAATATACTTTGATGCATCTTCAATGATTACTTCTACATTATCAATGGTAAGATCAATTGGATCTACTTGGCATGTGCTTTCCTTTACCTGATCAGTGATGGTTTCACTTTGATTATTTGTTGCATCAGGTTGCTCAGGATTAGACATGCCAAATATATATCTCCACTTTGCTTCAATTTCCTTGTCCATAGATAGTATATCTCCATTCATGATTCTTAGGGCTCTTCCCTTGATTATAAATCTTCTTGCATGTTTTTGTAGTGCTTCACTAATCTCAGATGGTGCGAGGTCAGGAACAGTATGTACAAGTTACCTCTCTCTCATTTCTCTTTCAGCATTAAGTGCATATTTGCATCTTGCATCAATATTATTATACAATTCTTCTAGAATCTTATTTTCTAGCTCTATTGGGGTCAATCTGTATCTCATTAATATTACCACAATAGATTCTTCAATATTTTTCTTATCTTCATCATTCTTTTTCTCATACTTTGCTTGCCTAAAAGCTCCAAGTCTTCCCGTATTCTTTAGGTCTTCTAGAAAATCATCTAGAATTCGTGGAACTCTTGAAAAATCTTCTATAGGTGTTGAATTAGCTTCCTTATCTAATTTTGATTCACTCTCATTCTCAAGTATTAACTTCCTCCGTGAACATATAGTTGGTTTTCCTCCTCGGGTTCTCATGTATGTTTTACCTTTTGGTTGAGTTATCTCTACAACTTCCTTTTCTTTTGATTTCACTAAAGATCTTGTGTTTCTTCCAATACCTCTCATGCTCGGTGAAGTTACAAGTGCAAGTTATTTTTCATCAACAAAAATATCTTTCTCATTCTTTGTGTCTTTAACACTTACTCATTCACTCTTAATGTCTTGGATATATTATCAATCATTTTTCCTTTCTTCTCGGCTGCTTTAGGTATCACAATGTTCTGCTTATTCCTTACTTTAACTTCTTCATAAGTTCCATACCTCTTATCTTTGGGATCAACAAGTTTTGCAAGTAGTGCTTCAATATTTTGTGATCCGATATCAATATCTAGTTCATATCCTATTGGTTGTATCCATTCAATTATGTGCTCAACAGCCTTGATAATACAAGTGTTAGTGTCAACCTCAAAACATATATTATCTTGATACTTTGAAATCAGTTGAGGTGGTATTCTATACCTCTTGTGCATTATTTCTTGGAAATTTAGAAAGTATTCAGACATGATTGCATCAAAATTATCTCCTAAACTTTGTATATACTTATTTATCTGATAAATAATAGGTCTTTCGGGGATCCAAACTACATCTCCAATAGAGGGAAATGAATTCTGAAAAATAGAAGATAATACATACAAATAATGAACCAAACTTCAGCGTGTTAGTCTTTTCTTTTCTGATTGTGTTCATATTGTCTTCTAATTGCTTCAAGATTTCACAAACATCCAATTTAAGTCCTTTATTTACTAGCTTGTATGCAAAATCCACTAGTCCACATGGTACACTATCCACTCGGGACAATTGGAACACTCGGTATGATAAGATATTACAAGAATACAATAACTTAGGGTATGTCACAGTGGATGTACTCATCCCTCTTCCATCCCATTGTGCTTTAGTGAGCTCGATGAACTTACCCTTGTCGATTTTCTTAGTGAAATTGGGCTTCTCTCTGATGGGAAATCTAGTAATGATGTGCAATATGTCCTTAGTAATATTGATAGGTTCATCCAACCAAATAAATTGGTCATGTACTTGGTTGAGTACCATTATTATCCACTCTATCTTAAAAACCCTTGGTAAGTGAACAACATGTATCAAACCTTTTTCTTTTCTGTGAATATGTTCGTCCTTCACTTTCCCATTCTCGCATAGCTTGTTGAATGATGTATCTATCTCCGCTTCGCACAAATCTTCAATCTTACAATGTATAAATGTGCGGACATCTTCAATTAATATTACTCTTGGTGGCATCAAAGATAGGGCTCCCATCATATCTGTTTCAGCGGCTTTAGCTAGGGGTAACTTATATTTTGGATGCACTAGTTTTACTTCCTTCACAACTGTAGGTTTCTGTAACTTTGGTGTCATGAATAACTTCAAATACTTTGATTAAAAAAACTAGGGCACACTTCAATAAAACATGACTTTGCAAACTCAACTCGGAATGAAGTAAATATCTCAAATGTTTCTCAATACTCTTTCAAAAATTCAAAAATACCTCATAATCTCTTGAATTCACTCGGGATAGTCACTTTGTAAATGTGCTCAATCCTCTTCTGAAAACATTAGGTTCAAATGATTTGCAAAATGACCTATTTATACCTTTTCCATGATTAGGGTTTCCAATGGCTCTATTAATCTTCATTAAATGCGCTTGTTGAGCCCTTTTTACCTTTATACCAACTACATAGTACTTTTCTCGACTGAGTTAAACAAAATAACTATATATAACAATATTCATCCAAAATGTATACAACTTATCCATTTGCATCTCAATATCTTGATATGGATCTCAACTCTAATTCTAGGAACTGAAGTAGGACTTATTATAAGCATGCAGTTCCTACATACATCTCACTGACTAGGTGGAGCTTAGTGCAACCAACTTGATAGAGATGGTGCAGTCTGTGCTTCCGGATGATGTCCCTTCATCCTGAGTCTTTTTCCTCTAGATCTTGTTCATTTGTTCTCAGATTTCCTCAATAGTAGTAGGGGCTTTCTCTTCAAGTTCATCTTCGGTCAGTGCATCACCTCGATATCTACAATTCCTCGCAAGGTGTCCTACGTTATGACAATGAAAACATGTCATGCCAGGGATTCTCCATGCTCTTCTATTGTTTCTTCTGTGCATCAGCATGCAAGTTGCGGCAATGTGTTCATATCTTCCACAGGATAAACATGAAATTCTTGTATTATATTCCCATGGTATAGAAATGCTTTCTCGATTGGTTTTATCATTCTCTTGGTTAGGCTTCAATTTTTCATTTCTTTTCTTTATTTTGCAGTCTTCATCTTTAGGTCCAAAATTATTACAATTCTTGCAGTAACCATCAAACTTAGGTTTCCTTGTATTGTTAGCAAGATTAGTTCTACGTACATCTAAATGCTTTATGTCCATACCTATTGCATCTAAAATAATAACCATCAAACTTAGGTGTAATCGGTGATTTACCTTTCTTTCTTGTGCAAACATTAGCAGTATATCCAGGCTTCCCACAATAATTGCAACTTGGCCTCTTTTGTTTCGGTGGGGGTACAATACTTTCCTCTTTCTATGATTTTGATGATTCTCCTTTCTCGATGGTGTTGTCCTCTTTGAATGCAATTCTTGTTTTTTCAGTCCTTTGCACATGATTCTTGAATTGTTGATCCATATATTTCAGTGCTTCTTCATTTCTTTTCAGTATTGCATTTGCATCTTTCTCAGCTTTCAGGCTTTGATCCATTCTTTCAATTTCAACTTGCAGTGCTTGATTCTCAAATTCTTTTCTTGTGTTATCTTTATTTGCACTCAGAAGTTGTTTGGTCATGTCATAGTGAACTTGTATCATTCTCATGATCTCATTATATTTTTCTGATAGCTTGATATCAACTTATTTTCAATCATCTTCTGCCATTTTCTTTTCATCTTCAGCAATCCTTTTTCCTTCAATCAATTCAGTCATTCTTATCATGTTGGTTTCAAAATCTATTTTCATTAGGTCCAACTACTCGGTAAGTGTATCATTATTTTCTAGTAGTTCTTTTATAGTTGTCTTAGACTCATCAGTAATACTAACTTCAAATGTTATTTCAAGTGTATCAACTTGTTCTTGTGTAACTTTTAGTTCCTTGTATATTTTCAATATAACCCTTAGAGACTTCTCAAGTTTCTTCTTCAGATCAATGATTAACTCTCTTGTACTTTCCAACTCAAATTCAAGACCATCAATTATTTTGAATTGCCTAAAGCTTTCCATGACTAGGATCTTTAACTCTTAGGTGGTCAAACCTTCTAACTCAAGAGTAGTAGCTAAGATACCAATTGTTGGAATGACTATGGAAAGTTGGGACTTAGAGGGGAGGTGTGAATCAGTACCATAAAAAATTTTATAACTGAAATTGTTTATAATCATATACTGTTGCTTGCTTTTTACCAAATTCAATAACTTGAAATGAAACTAATATAAAACTTATAAAACATAACATCACAACATTCAAGTAAATGAACTCATAACTCCATGATTTTGTTTACGCAGAAATCCTTGGTTAGAGGACAAAACTATGGTGGGGATGAAACCCACAACCTTCACTAACTGCAGTATAAAGGTGCTTAGTTAGAGCTTACAAAATTTAGCCATTTTGATAGCTTACCTAATTAAGAGTATACAAATATTTTTTAGGTCTACCTGGTTAGAGGATTTTACAATCTCTAGACGTAGAGATGTACCCTGTTAAAGTTTTTACAAATATTAGAGTGGTTAAGATCTACCTAGTATTGGGATTTCTAGCTCTCAATTCATTAGTATTAACAACTTATCAATGTTTTCTATATTGCATCAATAAAAAATATTAATCACATTCTATGTGCTCTGAAATATGTGTTACCTAAATTACCAAACTGTAACACTACTAGGATTTTCTCTGCTATATCTAGATATCATCTCGATGTGTTCTGCTCTGATCTTTGTTCTTCAATATAACTACTTTAACAATATTAGCCTTCTCTGCATTATCACTCTGTCTCTTTTTCTCGTCTGTCATCAATTTGTTTCTGTAAATCATCCCTCAAGTATATGATTTATTTCCTCTTAATATTATGTGTTAGGTCGCTAGTAATTTTTTCTTAATCGTTAGATCTACTTTTACGCTTGGTGACTGTGTCAATTTGCTAGAATAACTAAGAGGGGGGTGAATCAGTTTCCTCAAAAATTATCCTATAGTCCAAAATTTCTCCAAATGTATACCAAAACAAATTCAAATATATAATTCAACTCAGTGAAAATGTATTCTGTAAACTTAAACTTTCATCAATAGTGTTTACTGAGTGTCGGTAAATTAATACTGTGATTACCAATCTAGGTCAAAAAAGTAAAGTGTAAAGTAAAATAACAATTCATAATATTCATGCACATTGACACATAGATTTTTAATGTGGAAACCCTGTTACGGGAAAAACCATCTGACATAGGTAACCCAAAATATTTTCACTCTTCTGAAGTGAGCTCAATGAAGAGCCAAACCTGTTAAAGGTTACAATGCACATTGTTAAATGTGACTTGGTTAGAGGATTTAAAACTAAAATTTCTCTCTTAACCATGCATACACTATAGTTTCAACAAGAAAACAATCAGGGTATGTGCAGGATCATGGTATACCAAGCTATGGCCTTAAGTGGCAATGAAAAATCAGAAAATTAGGGTTAGTCAACTTGACGTAAAAAGTTGAACATCTTATCAACCTTATGTGAAAAATTTGTAAGAATAGAATCTGTAGGAAATTGAATGTAGTTCCTACACTACTAGCCCTTGTCTGAAAAAAAAAATTAATCTAATTATTCAATATTTTATATTTTAATGCAGTAGTACGAAAATTAAAGGAAAAAGATAAAAAGTGTGTGTATGTCTGACCACCTTAATCACAATCAAATGATGATATTTTCACAAGATTCTAAATATAAGTAGTAAACTCATGCCCAGATGTGACGCATATTTTTGTGTAATATTTTACCAAATAAACAATTAATTATGAATTTCAGCTACAACTTATTCAAAATAAAAAAAACTCTCGTGTCTGACCACCTTAACTAATTCTAAAATTTACAAAATTGCAAACTTTTTTTTCTTATAGTAGGCAAAGCATAGAATGTGACGCATATTTCAGATTTCAAAAAGGTTAAACCGTTTTAAAGTTATAGTTTTTTTTCAATCAGTCTGTCAATCAGGACTTTAGAGATAACACAATTAGAAAAATAAGAAATAATTACTTACTGAACTTGAAGTTTGATAGCAATTATATTGATGGAAAGTGGATAACGTCTTTAAGAAACCCTTTTTGTTTCATCAATTTTGCATGAAAAAAGGTGGTCAGCTACATTGTCTAAGTCTAGAGATCAGAGGAAATATGGTGAACACGTCATTTGGGTTGACCATCCACGTTTGCAATTGGAAAGCTAAAACCCAAAGAAAATACCAAGTCTAATCATATATCTTATATTATCTTATATCTGATATTATTGTATATCCGATAACTCCCGCCCAAATACAACATTTTGATTTCAAACCTCTTTTCAATTTTATGATTTTATATTTTTAGTTTATATATTATAAATTTAATTTGTTTAATATTAATATTAGATGGTAATAGCATTAGTATTATATAATTATTTAAATATTAGTATTATATTATTATTTATTTCTCTATTGTATAATAGTATAATATTAGTATTACTTATTTATTAATATTTATATTATAACAATAATGCCTAGGAGAGAGAGAGAGAGAGAGTATTAATATAAATATGATATTAATATAAATATAATATTAATATTAATATTTTTAAAATATAATAGTAATACATAAAGTAAAATAAACATTCAAAATAGGATGAAAATGAAAAGGTTCAAGCCAAATTTGGGTGGAGATATCGGATATCCGATAATATCGGAGGTCCGATAATATCGGAGGTCCAATAATATTGGATGTCTGATAATATCAGATGTCTGATAATATCAGATGTCTGATAATATCAGATATCCGATAATATCTGATATCTGATATTCGTTACTGGTATCCAAAAGCAAAAATTGATTCTCTAGGTCCCTATCCGAGAAGCAGGTTTTTCTACAGAGAATTTCACGGGAAATCAGTTGTGAAAGACAAAAAAAACACTTTTTGACCCTTTTTGTTGGAATCTCTATATTACCAAAGGTTGCATCACCTTTTTTTTCTCACCATGGGGAGTAGTAGTCGTCGAAACCATAAACGGAAGAGGAAGCTCACAAATGAAGAGATTGAAGTGTATAGAGAAATGGGTAGGATTTCCCATCGGAATAAGAGACAAGGTATGTTAAATTTTAATTAAGATGTGGGCATAGGCCCACCCTTAAATGCAGTTTCAAGTGAAGAAGAACATGAATTTGAAATGATTTATGACAATAATATTGAAAATGAGAATGTAGGGATTGAAGATGAAAATGTAGGTTTTGA
>MU226702.1:81462-91490 GCA_018584345.1 Thuja plicata
TTGAAATGATTTATGACAATAATATTGAAAATGAGAATGTAGGGATTGAAGATGAAAATGTAGGTTTTGAAAATGAACATGTAGATGTGGATAATGGAAGTGTGGACATTGACAATGACAATCCACTATACGAATATGAAGGAATTGACAATGATAATGGTGCACAAGAACCAAATCAACGTTACACATCTCCAAATTCTATGAGAAATGAAGTCCCTTGTGAGGAAGAAATACAAACTTAAAATTTGATACCTTCAAGAACAACAAAATGGTTACTTGAAATTGATGGGAACATAATGAACAATTTTGATGGCAAGCGATCAGAAACAACCATTCGGTTCTGGGTTTCAAAACTTTTTGATCAATTTTTTTAGCTACAAGACATTGGTTGAGCAATGTCAATTGTTTTTGCATTTGTTAAAGATGCAGAAGATAAGACCTATTCTAGCCAAATTGAAGATTAATGTGAACAAGAAAAAGGAGAGGAATGTTATTATTGTGAGAAATATTTTTAGTGCTCTCAATTCCATTGGGAATACTACCAAGGAAAAAGACAAGAGAGATGCTAGGAGGGTTATTACAACCTCCTTAGTAAGTCATCATTTGAGAAAGGCTTGTTTGATGGGGCAAACTTGTGTTGACTTGAACAGGTAAATTGTAAAACTTTGGATAGATCACTTGCAAGAAGAGAAATACTTGCTGATCCTCTTCAAAATGATATATGGGCTTATGGTGGGAGACTTCCACATTGTGATAAGAAGCTTACTGATGATGTGAAGGATCAAATTCAACTATTTTGGAAATCTAACTCAACAATGTCACCAAATGTGAAGGATGTCTTGAAGTTGAGAATTGGCATTCGAGATCGCACCCCACATCCAAAACATTATTTGGAGGTGAGTCAAAAAATGTTGTTCAAAAAATTTTGTGAGACACATCCAAAATTTCAAATATCACAAAGAGATTTTGAAGGATTGGAGCCTTTTTTTTGTGTGCCTCTTGAGATTCGAAATACTTGTTGTTGCAAATATCATGTGGAGTTTTCAATGCATCATGAATTATTACATTCCATTCATTTTACTTTGCATACTAGTGAAATGTTGGAGGAGTGTGGTGCAAGTACTCTTCCAAAATCATCAAGAGACTTGCTAGATCATTTTTTATGTCCTAGAGATGATGGATGTTTCTTTTATAGACAAGATTGCTTAAATGACAAGTGCTCAGAGTGTGGTGGGATAGTGAAGTTTGTTTCATGTTTTCATGAGGGCTGTGAAGATGATTTTGGAAAGACAATTGTCCAAAAAAAGGTATATGAAACTGTTAAATATACATTGAAAAGTGGAGGTGAAGGCTCTAGATGTGAGTTGGTTACAGAAGAATGCAATGTAGCTTCTTTTATTTCAAATTTCAAGAAGAATATTTTTTACAAGTATGCAAGGCATAGTCACAAGTCTCAATGGTTGGATCAACAATTCAGGATTTGTAAGGACACTTTCCTGATTGGCACTATTATATTGGTCGTCAACTTTGCAGAGAACTATACATTGCAGCCCCAAAATCAGTTGCAAGCTCAATATTATAATTCTATCCATGTTGCTATTTTTGTACACATAACATATCGACATTCCCCTGATAGTACAGAAGATGACAGGAAGATAATCTCATAATACCATTTTTATATGAGTGATGATAGATCTCACTCTCACGAGTATGTCCAACATTTCTTTGAGAACTATTTTGAGTGGGTGTAGGAAAATGATATTTCTATGGATAGACATCTCATTTGGTCAGATAATTGCAAAGGTCAATTAAAAAATGCTCGTATATTTTATTGGTTATGTAGAATGCATGTAGAGAGAGGTGTACCTCATATTTGGAATTTTTTTGAGGCTAGTCATGGAAAAGGGGAGCATGATGGAGCAGGTGCATGTGTAAAGAGAGCTCTAGTTAAGGAGAAATTGAGGATTTTAGGTGCAGAACTCCTTGATGCTCATTCTATTGTTGATTGATGTACTTTAGCATTGTCACAGGGGGAATCTTGATTCACCGGTGCATAGGTTCTTTTGGTTGGTTGAGTTGGGCACAATTGGAGATAGGTTGGATTGTCAAACCGTGAAATATTCTTCAAACATGCATTCATTTTGAAGCTTAGATGCTAGTACATGCACCATTTGGACATGAGAGTTGGATTTTTTTTGTCTGGGGTGTCTTCAGTGTGATTGGGATCAATGTGAGTCAAGTGAGTGGGTCGATACATGGGTTCCACATTATCTATCTCCTTTATCTGCCACACTCTTGGTAATAAATGATGACATGGATTTTTCACTTGACTACAACCATCTTTCAGATCTTCTATAGCCAGGACATGTTTTTGCATTGGTTGCACCATAGGGGAATGATGAGAGATCAGATTACTGGTCAGCACGTTATGTACGAGGAAAGCGTAAACTTGCACAACCGATGATAGATGATGATATGTTCACATATCCAACATGATCACATTTTTTTGTGGGAACATGGTTGTGCACATACATGATTAGAAATAATGGTATTCCTGTGTTTGAAGACTACGAGAAGCACAAAACTATTCTCATGTATTCACACCTTGTTATAGCAGCCAATGTTAAGTTGTTGAAACATCAAGGAAAAACAAAGACAAAGGAACTTTGGACTATTAGTACTACTGATCATGAAGCAATATTGAATACCCTCAAGTAGAGAGATGACCCTTCAGGCACACTTTAGTAGGTAAGTGCAACTCACTGCAAGGTTTTCCATGTTCATTACGGTTACGTGCAATACATGTTCATTGTATTTTTCTACTTTATTTGTTTGAGCCAATAAACTTGGTTTTGTATGTGGATTGTAAGTGCAGTTGGATACATATATGATAGATATAAGAGATTGAGGTGTGAATTTGATTAGCCTAGATCTTTTATGATGGTAAACTTCACTATGCATTGGCTAGTCATGTTCTTTGGTTCATTTAGTTACTTTTTCATTCATAATCTTTATGGCAACCTATAAACTTATTTTTTTCTTGTGCCTTCCGAATGCAGGGATTGGAATGTAGACGTCATTGAGTACCATGTGTTAAAATTATACACTTTAGGAGCGGAAATGACACTTAAAATTATGATATATATAGTTGTGTATCTATGATTTTTATAAATTTTATATCTCAAAATTTTGATAACATTGATATATTTATTCATAATATGTTGTATCAATGATATACAATGATTTTGTACAAAAGGTGGTGTGTCATCTCTAGATTGGTGTAGCCTTAATTCTTCATAATGGAGCCCAATCCAGTTGCAAATGAAAGTTATTTCCAATCCTCAACTTCTCCAATTGGTCTCAAGCCGTCATTCATCCGTATAGATCCGTACAAATGCAAAAAGTCACAAAATTACATGAAAAATGCATCTGTATAGAACACCTTTTCTAGTTTTACTTCCAAATATCCCAAAGGTACTTGGAAATTAATTTTATGATCAAAGAGTACTAGTTGGGAAACACTTTTCCCAAAAGGACAAGTCTTGAAACATTTGACAACTCCTCTAACCTAGGAACCCTCACTTTGGCCTGAAAGGGCTAATTGGGGCACTTCATGAAGAAAGTACCCGTCAAAACTTGAACTCTACTAATATAAAACTTGGGATACCTTTGAGAACATGAGAGAATATCATTTATCAATTTTTGGTTTTTGAAACAACACCCATCAAAAGTTATGGGGAATGGATCATCTTGTCTATGCTTCTCTACCAGTCACATACCACTAACAATTTGAGAGCATCAAGAATCGTTCATCGTGGGACCAAACTGTCAGATCCATTGTATCCAATTGGCCGAGTAAATTCTAGGGGAGACCTTTCTTCGCTCGCGTAGCATCAAGAATGTTCTAGCGCATGTTAGACCGAAGTGTTCCCAAGGTGCACTAAGCCAAATTGGGTAGCGATTTTTGGAGATCCATATCTCAGAACTCCTAAGAGATATCAAAGAGAAAAGAAGTGCATAAGGACCATCTTGGGAAGGCCTACAAGCATGTGGCTTAGTTCTAGGAGATTCCACTCAGATTCCATTTGGCAACTCGATCTCGGTTGGTGCAAAAAGTGTCATTGTTGCTTAGTTGAAAGTTGCTCAATGGTGCATCTTTCAAACCGTTTATCATGGGACCACACCATCACCTCCATCGGCTCCAGTTGGTTGGATAAGCACTAGGAAAGAACTTTCTTTTCTCATGTAGAATCAAGAACGTTCTAGAGCATGTCGGACTGAAGTGTTCCCAAGGTGCACTAAGACAAATTTGGAAACAATTTTTGGAGATCCATATCTCGAAGCTCGTGAGAGATATCAAAGATCCATTAAGTGCACAAGGACCTTCTTTCGAAGGCCTACACACACGTGGCTTAGTTCCAGGAGATTCCACTCAGATTCCATTTGGCAACCCGATCTCGCTTGGTGCAAAAAGTGTCATTATTGCTCAGTCAAAAGTTGCTCAATAGTGTATATTTCAAACCGTTTGTCGTGGGACCAAATTGTCAGCTCCATCAAATCCATTTGGCTGGGTAAATGCTAGGGGAGACCTTTCTTTGCTCACGTAGCATCAAGATTTAGACCGAAGTGTTCCCAAGGTGCACTAAGCCAAACTTGGTAGCAATATTTGGAGATCAATATCTCGGACCTTGTGAGAGATATCAAATATCCATGAAGTGAAAAAGGACCATCTTGGGAAGGCCTACAAGAATGTGGCTTGGTTCTGGGAGATTCCACTCGAATTCCATTTGGCGACCCGATCTCAGTTGTTGCAAAAAGTGTCATTGTTGCTTAGTTGAAAGTTGCTCAATGGTGCATCTTTCAAGCCATTCTTCGTGGGACCAAACCGTCAACTCCATGGGCTCCATTTGGATGCATAAATGCTATGGAAGAACTTTCTTCACTCGTGTAGCATCAAGAACATTCTGGCGCATGTCAGACCGAAGTGTTCCCAAGGTGCAATAACTCAAAATGAGATTTCAACCCAACAACTCGACTCAAGGTTTCTAATGCCACAAGAGATCTAATTCAACCAAATTCAGAAGGAATCAACACATTGTGGATTTGTATTCTATGGATTGTGCACAAAGTGCTTGAAATTTTCTAGGAGACCTAGTTCACTGTTTTAGGACATCAGTGACCTTCCAAAACCCATAGCTCCAAAAACTTATGAATCACTTGGAAAAAAAATGGGGTTTTCAAACACCCTTTATCAATATTGCCAACATATGAAAAGCAAGAGGTAGGTTATTTTGGACCATACCCTGCTGTTACAACTTTGAGACCTCAAAAATATACAAAAATGGGTAAAATTACAAAGGAGCTAGATCATAAACTTAACCCAAAAACTCCCTCTCTTGGACAGTAGTTAATTATGTCCTAAAACACCCAAATATGAAAGGAATTAGTCTCAGATCCTTAGGAACATCAAAAGCCCCAAATTAGGCTCTTAAACCCTCTAAAAATAGGGCTTCTCCAATCTGCACTCTCCAAGCAAAATTCCAACCAACCAAAGGTGGATTCACCATCCTTTCATCATAAGTAAGTTTTTCCAATCATAAAAAGTGTTCCTCGTGAGGCCCAATATGCTACTATAATAGCTATGCAAGCATTTCCTTGTTCCTTAACCCTGCAACAGTCATCAAATGGCGATCACCTGCAACATCTGATGAATTTCCTTGAATATTTAGTGTTATACATCTACAATACACATGTGTCATTCATCCCCAAGTCACAGTGATTACAAAAAGGGAATGAATCTCAATCCATTCTTCTAAACCAATGCAAAACTATGCTTTGTCAAGGTACAGTCAGAGACTTTCAATGCAAGCTCAATACAAATTAATTGAAAATTGATTTACAGAGATTATACAACACACAATAATGTATGTTCATTGAATTAGACTCGTTGAAACATTCAAAACTCAAAAAATTTGCAAAAAAATACCACTTTTATTGCTCAAACTTGTGCAGTCCATACAATCTCTATACCACGTCGTATTGTGTCTCTTCCCTGCCATGGGTTGATCAAATATGGTGCCTAGTAACCATATCAAATAACTCCAATTGGTAAACCATTAAAATTCATTTCCCTCCTAAACTAAGTAACCGTTAAGATTCAAATATTTGAATTCTTAACTTACAAATTATTGAAATCAGATTGTAGATTAAGTGTGGAGAGAATTTTGTTGACATCATCAATGTAGATTTTGATTACAGATACATTTTGGAGCCATGCATATTCAAGACACATTGTAAGTGCGGGAACAAAGTTTGTAAAGTCATAGTTTCAAATGGTGTATTTTCAAAAAATTTCTCCTTCGAGATGGTTCAAAAATATAACTTACCAAGGATACTACATGAGAGGCCATATAGGGAACATGGGATTAATGTGGAAGACCAAGTTGAGTTGATAGAGCAAGCACAAGTACACTTTAGCATTGGACCATATGAGGACAGTCTATGGTGTGATATCATCCCCATAGTGGATTGTCATTTGATCCTTGGGAGAGCATGGCAGATAAGGAAACGTACCCTCCATGATGGAGCAAAGAACACTTACACATTCTTGGATAGAGGAAGGAGAGTTGAGTTGAAACCCTTGAAATAAAAAGAGATGTCATGGACAGTGACATGAAGTGTTGGTATTTTGGAGTGGAATGGACTCTTGAAGAGTAAAGGAATTGCAGAAGTTTCTAATGAAGTTGTGGATTTCATGGATAAAGAAATCCAAGTTGGGACAGTCAAGTGTCCATTAAAGATTACTTTTGAGAAGAGAGAGGATAGGGATATGAAGGAAGCCATAGATGAAATGTTTATATTCCAAGGAGGATGGCATTGGGATGAGGAGTTACCGAAGGTCTCAAAGATGACAAGGACATTGGAGAGTGAAGAGTTAAAGATCTTGAAGACAGAGTTGAAGGAAAAAGTCACTATTTGGCATAAGAAGATGAAGAAAAGGGTTGTGTGGCCTATCAAAAGTATGATTGCAGAGAAGAGTATACTATAGAGAGAAATCACTGAGAGAGTTCAAGAAGTTGATGATAAGGAGAGTGTACAAGTTGCTGAGAAGTGCAAAGAAATCAGTGTTCCAAGTCTTGAAGACAAGACAGATTTATGGGATGAATTGGATGCCATAGTTGATGAATGGAAAAAGAAGGGTGGTGTTTCTAAAAGTATAGAGATCTCACAAGGAGTGTGTGAGAAGACAAAGGAAGTTTTGAAACCAATGATGGAGAGAAGAGGGGAATACCAAACAATTGTTTTGGTGAATAAGAAATATTTGATCATTTTTATCCTTAACACTTTTATGATAGGTTTGCAGGATATTATGTTATTCATCATGAAGATGCTGATGTTGCAGACATCTATGGGAACATAGATATGATGGATGAAAGAGTTAGTGCTTGGAATGGGCACATAGTGATTGATTGCAGGTACATGAATCCAAGGAACAAAGGATACACTTATGTTGCAGATCCTCAACAAGAAGTGGATAGAGACTGGAGAAAAAGAAAGAAACTCCCAATCCAAGGGACTTGGATTGATTTGATCCTTGGGAGTATGGTGCAGGGCACCCAGAAAAAGACACACAAAGGGGTCACATGGATGGCTCATGAAGAATGAATGATCTAAATTATCAATATCTGAATGTAATTTGACTTGAAGTCAATTTTGTAATTGGATGTAATGGAATGTAATAAGCCTAATGTATAAAGGTGTGCAATGTATAAGATGGCATAGTAGATCTAGGGGTTATAAATAGGTCTTAGAATCAATATAAGGAATTTAAAATTTTATTTGGGTCCTAAGAAGACAACACCCAAAGTTACAGGGTCTTAGAAGTTAAAATAAATTAGTTTTAAAATTTGAGAATTTGAAAATAACGGCTAGTTGCCAAAAGGAGGGAAACTCTAAAATTATGTTTAGTTTGTATTTTTAGGGCATCTAACTGATAGGGATCAGTTATGGGAGTTATTTAAATTCTATGTAAGCCTTAGAAGGTATGAGAGCATGGATATTAGGACTCAGATTTCACTTTGTACGAATTGTACTTGACAGGAAGCAATAAAAGTTCAAGTTCTTGCAATTTTGAGTTTTATTTTGATGTAGTATTTCCTTATAATCTTTTGGTATGATTGAATAATCATTTTAGAGGTGTTTTAAATCAAGTCTCAAATCATTTTTAATTATGTTTTTCCATTTTGGACTAATTGTCCTGTAGAAGCCTCCTTTTGTGTTTTGATTTCAATTATGGATTTGTAAGATCCATCCCCTTTTTGTACATACTATTAATTGGGGATGGATCAACACTTGTAATATAAATTCCCAACATGAATAATGCAGGATTGAAGACTGGTTGTAAGATATTATGGATGAATGTGTGAGTTTGACAGTATTGAAGGGTTGCATGCATGGTGCATGGTTATAGCAGTAGAGGATTTGGCCATTGGAGGGGGTGATTTTGTGTTTGAATCCATGTTAGGATGGTATAAGGATGGTGAATCATCCATTTATTTGAGGATATGGTGTTGGGAGGTCATACAATGACCAAGTCCTAGATTTTAGGGGTTGTTGAGAAGCAAATTAGGGCTTTTACACTTAGAGAGGTCTTATAATCAAATTAGTTGTAGAATCCATGGTTTGGGGTCATTTTATGACTCTGTTGAAAGTCTCAAGGTCTGGGGTGAAGATGCATTAGTAGTTTCTTTGGAAAAGGGGTCAAATTAGCCCTCTTATTTCAGTGACAATGGCAAACTTGAGTAGGATGGTCCAAAATACAAGGGTCAGTTCTGAGATATGTTAATGGGATTAAAAAAGGGTATTCAAATATGTGATTAGTTTTAAGATTTGTTTGGAACTATTTTGAGAAAAGATTTAAAAAACCTTGCTATTGTACTACTAGGACAGTGTATGACTGGACGGATTTGTGAAGGAGACAGAATGTATTGAAGGAAGAGTTTGTGGTTTGGTGTATGGGTGAAACAAGTGTTTTGGGGTCCTTAGAGGAGTTAGGATCACCTATGAAAGCAAGGTTGATGGTTGTGGTTGCAAAAGCCTATTGAATGAAGGATGCATAACATGGAGTTTGAAGCATGATTGAATAGTAGGAGTATGAAGAAGTGTCCATGGATTCAATATGTAGAGTCTAGTGAAGTCTAAGGAGATTGAAGTTGACCTCTAATAGGTATATGGAGTGGGATGGGTCCTGAGGTGATCTTTTGAATGAAGATAGAAGGATTTGTTATCAAGCAAAGAAGGAAGAAGTCATTAAAATATGAATAAATGTTACTTCCCACTAGCCTCTACATCAGTTTGATAAAATGAATTAAAGGAATATACAAGAATAAACAAAGCATGTTGAACTATTTAAACAATGTAAAGAGATTTCATTACATTGATTGCAAGGATTATAACCAAAGCATGAAAAGTATTTTTAGATCTTTCAAGCATGTTGTAACACCAAAATAATAACATTAATCAAATGAAAACCAAATCTATAAAGGATCAAAGGTTGTCTCAATGGGCATGCCACATGTATGAATGAAGGAAATTGAAAACCAAATCAGAGGTTTAGTTATCCCAACATCACAACAATGGAATCTTTCAAATAAACACATGTAAAATAAATGTTAACTAACATAATGCATTTCACAAAACATTAATCAATTGCACTCCTATCTACCATGAATCTTTCAATCAACATTTTGGTGCTCTCAAAAGTATAGTGCGCCAGATGGCTAATGGAGAATGAAGATGTAGTATGAAAATAATACATGCATACAATGCATGGAAAATATATAATATGAATATGAACATACATACATAACTATAATGTGTTAGAGTAATTTAGCAATTGCTTTTTAGTGCTTAAGTTTCACTTAGGCAGGTTCTTTAGTTTTAGGAAAGTTTCTATTTCCTAGCAGTTGCCCGTTTAGGGTTTCGACATCCTTTATAAGGATTGTCCTCTTTGTATTTCATAAGGAGAT
>MU226702.1:93675-121654 GCA_018584345.1 Thuja plicata
GTTTTAGGAAAGTTTCTATTTCCTAGCAGTTGCCCGTTTAGGGTTTCGACATCCTTTATAAGGATTGTCCTCTTTGTATTTCATAAGGAGATTTGTAATCTTTATTGTGTTAATAGAAATTATTTCTGTCACAATGGATTTGGGTTCTCTTTCATTTTGGCCGCCATAGCTATCTGATCCTTCTCTCTTCTGTCTGTTTCATTCTGTGTAATAGTCTTTGCATGCAGGTGATCTTGGTTGTATTGCATTTTAGCAATCTCAACATAATGCGTGACAAAGACATAATATAGAAATAATACATACATACAACACATGCCAAAGATATAATATGGAAATGATACATACATAGAACACATGAAAAAGATAAAATAATAAAAAATGAACATGTAGATATGTATATATGAAATAGTTTTGTACAAAATGTGGCACATGCCATCTCCAAAAATTTAAAAAATTAGCATATCTAGATACAATATGGCATACGCCATCTCAAAATGTGTCATATGGCATCTCAACATAAGAAGTTCAACTACAAATGTTTTTATGACATCCTATTCTACTAGTGGATGATCAAAGTGAAGTCTCTTCGAACTACTCTTTGGCTCTAATGGATCCTGCATTCAAACACAAAAGTGAAACCCCAAGCTAGATTACTTAATTTATATGGTTTCTATAAATAATAAATAAAAAATTTAAAATGGTAGTCAACAATAATAAATAATTTAAAAAAAAATTGAACTCTCATGTACCTCGCCTCTATGTCTCCTCATGTGGTCAGAAGACCTAATATATGTCCTTGGTAGCGAAGGGAAAATGCCACCAATGTCGACTCTGACCTATATATATGTTTGCGAACATGAGATTGATGTATGAATTATACTATTTAATATTAAATCCTTGGTAGAAAATACATGTTTTATAACTAAAATAACATTAAAACATACATGTATTGAACTTTCTTCAGGAAATGTCAGTTGGGTCATCCGTGATAAAAACCCTTGGCGTGGTACCTCTCTCAAACTAGGGGTGACCTACAAAAGTCAAACAGATAAGTTTCATACAATCATGACTATATTAAATATATACTTGATAGTAAACTACACACAAATAAATTTAGAAATATACGTACTATGGGGCTATCACTGCGAATTGAGATGCCTGTGACTCTATCATGGTGAACCGGTCTCACGACATCATCAGAAACCACCCTCTGTCAAATAAAACATGTAATTAAAAATGAGTACGCATAATTGACAAGTATACATGAATGCTTAAACAATCTAAAATACTTCATTACCTTCCCCTTGTCAACACTAGATGCATGAACCCCCTCACATTGCCCCTCAGTGGCAACTGGTGAAACCTGCATCAGTATGTAATAAGATGATCATAAAAATTAGAAAAAACATGTATAGACTATCATAATAAAAGGAAACCAATGAGTACATTAAAACATATGTACCATGGAAGTGTCAAGGCCAAATGAAATGGCCGAAAGCATGGACCCCTCCACTTGTGCCATCTCCTCCTCTGTCATCAACTCGACATAAATGAAACACATAAAAAAATATAAGTGGGCAATCATTATAAGAAAATTCTATTAAAAATATGAACATTTAAAATTAAATACAATGTAACAAGTTAACCGTTTACTCTTACCATAATAGTAGGAGTCCATGGCTCTGTATGCCCCTGATGCACATCTCCATGGGGTGCTTTAGTTCCTGTAGTGTGTTGTGTAGTATCATCCACCTCGAACACATAGTTATATGCATCACTATCATTTAGGGGACCCAAGCACATATTCATGCACATAATGCAAGTATGAGTCACACAAACATGTGAGCTCGTTGAGGATGTGGAAGGGCCAGAAGCATCAGTATGAGGAGGCAACAATGTCGCACTCTTCCTAACCAGTAGATCACTCAAGGTGTGAATTGTTCGAATAATCTGTGATCCGGCCTCAGAAATAATGTCAGGATGTTTCACTGTAGGAGGTGGTGAAATCTTGAGAGGGGGATATATGTGCGGGATTTCACCCATTGTGCCCATGGCCTATCTTGTGGAGCCCCTAAGCCTATGCCCTGGTTCTGTCTCATCCTCCAATAATTGACTTTGTGACCTAGCACAAATTCAGCATATAATTTTCTTATGAAATAGAATGGGACATCCAAATTGTTGTGGGGTGGTCTATCAAAAACCATCCACCAGCGATCCCAAAGGTTGTCATGTATTGCATCATTTTTGCACCATTTAATTGACAACTTGGTTTTTTTTAGGGTCCACTTTTAAACCAGTTTTGGGATCAACAAAAATGTTACATATGCCATTTTTTGTTATATTTAGATCCATAACTTGATCATAGTTGAGCCCAACATCAAATTAGGTGTGCATGGATTCATGCCAAAGAAGTGCAGCATTGTGTTGTTCTGTGAGTTTCTCCATGCTTTCAATAATGGAGTTCAGTATGGAAAACATGGAGCGCAAGGTGGGGATATTCGCATGTGTTCTGATATCATCTAAGCTGATTTAGATTGTCTCTTATGAGATCCTGTAATGGTTGAGGGTTTGAGAACGGTCTTCTGAAGGTGGGAGATTGTTTTGAGGTAGTTTTGGATTGTTTGCAGACTCATTGGGAGGGTTTTCAGATTGGTTTGAATCCATATCTGATACAAAAACAATAAAAAATAAAAAATATCAATTTAAACCCTAGTTTTTATCATTTTAACTCTAGTTTATAATCAATTTTAAAAAAATAATAAACAATATCATTTAAACCCTAGTTTTTTTTTAAAACAACAAATTTCAGTCCAAAAACAAAAACTATTAAAATTCACTTACCTATTGATTGTATCAAATCTGATATCAGATCCCTATATGATATATGATATGAGAGGCTTAGGCTCTGCTGCTTCAATGTTTTCCCAATGAAAATATTGAATGCAGCCATGGGCAACAATATATTGTTACTGATGAATATCAAATATCCAATATTATTGGATAACCGATATTATCTGATAACCGATAATATTGGATATACAATAATATCGGATATACGATAATGCTTTAGCTTTGGCTTTTGGCTTGGCCAGGTGTACTAACACCTAGGCCTACTCAAAAGTCAACAAACTTTTGGGTGCACTTTTGGACAAGTGAAAAACTAATTTTTTCACATCGCCATTTTTTGGCATACCATGATCCTTCACAGACCCATCAACATTCTTTGAATGTTATAATAAGGACTCATTGTCCTACTCGATTAAGAGATTTATCTATACCAATGGTAAATTGTTACAGTAATGATCTAATTCAAATATAACTCTGATTTGCAGATATTTTGATCTATTCTAAGTACATAATACCTCTTATCAATTTGTTCACTTTAGTTCATCTCATACTTGTTATGCTCGGTAATGCTCTTTCCTTTGTTTTCTCGGTCATGTCTGTAGAATAATGCTCAAATTTGTCTTTAACCAATTTGATCAGTCATGCATAAAATTTGCATGTGCGCTTCAGGAATGAAGTATATATCAAAATGAATCTCTTGTCTAATATATAGACATCATGTATCATTTAATTTTCATCCTTAAAATTTAGCCGCTTAATCTCCATCATTGATTTTCCCGCTTGATCCTTCCTCGACAGTTGTGTTAAAAACACGTTTCAATCTTTATCGTCTGATCTTCCTTGAATTTTTATAATTGTTTGATCAAATAAAAAACATTATCTTTTACCTTTAAATCATCAATTGTCATCTCAGCATCCAAGTCAGCCTCAGTTTGATTAAATTTCTTTATCAATAGTTGTGTCAGCAATCCCTTGCCCAGTTATCATTGTGCTTGGTATACACTATGTTTTACTCAATTATTACTGTCTCTTGATATATACAGAACTCTTCATTTACCGACCACATAAACATTGTTTGTTCCAGATCTTCAAATCATAACAAATGTTTTCCACCATAATAATACTCAAATAAGTTGACATCAATGACAATACATTAACTGATAATGTTTATCATCACTTCTGCAACTCGATTGAATATCAACAAATGACTTCAAACATATAATCAGTTGTAGTTCATCAATCTCTCCCTTTGTCATTGATGGAAACACAATATGAAATATGCAATACAAAATTCCATACAACAAATACCAAAGTTATGTTCTACAACTGCAACAATTATGTAGCTCTCCCTAGCTTGAATATAAAATGTGTCAATATAAACAAAAATTGTTCACTGCATGATGAGTTTGAATCTCTTTGTAGATTAGATATGTCTTTTCTCTCCCTTTCTCTATACTCCCTCTAGTGGATAGATATTTCATTGATCAACTCTCTCCTTTTATATTTCATGAAACTTTCTCCCTTTGAAAACAATGCCAAAAAGAAAAATACAACTCTTCAGTAGCCAAATAAAATATTTCTAATTTTTGGTGCAGTAGGTACCTTGTAGTGTACTAATATCTCCGTTTTGATCCAGTTTAGCTTTGCATCAACATGATTGATATTCTTATTTCATGTAGGTTGATGCAACCTCCTAATCAGTTTAGTTACCAATAGATAAGGGACGAAGCCCTAGTCTACCTCTCAAGTACTCAAATGTATCGTTCGGTAAGGGTTTTGTGAATATGTATGCAATTTGTTCTTTTGATTATACATATTCTAGTATTACTTATTTGTCTTGTACTTTTTCCCTTAAGTAGTGATATTTTATAGATATGTGCTTTGTATTTGGATGCATCACATGATTCTTTGAAATATTTATAGCACTTGTATTGTCACAGTAAATCATTACTGGTTCGGGGATCTCATCATTTATTCCTTTCAACAGTTGTTTTATCCATGCTATGTTAGAACAATTTGCAGCAGGAGCAACATACTTTGCTTCTGCAGTTGACTAAGATAGGCATCCTTTCTTCTTTCTTATCCAAGTAGCTAGTCTTTCTCCAATAAAGAATGCTCCACTAGTAGTGCTCTTTATATCATCTATGTTCCTAGCCCAATCAGCATAAGTATAAACTTTCAATTCAAAATTTCCTTCTCTGTTATACCATATTCCATAATCCTCAGTATTCTTTAAATATCTAAAAATCCTTTTTACAACTGTCATATGTGATTCTCTAGGGTTACCAAAAAATCTTGCAATGATTCCAACTACATGTGCTATGTCAGGTCTTGTGTGTACAACATACATCAATTTACCAATCATAGATCTATACAAAGTTTGATTTACCTCAGGTATCTTGTCTTCTTTTGTTAGTTTGTATCCTGTCACCATAGGTGTTCCGACTAGTTTTGATTCTTCCATTCTGAATGTCTTTAGTACTTCCTTGATGTATTTTGATTGAGTAATGTAGATGCCTGCAGTCTATTGTAAAATTTTCAATCCTAGGAAAAATGTGATCTCACCAAACATCGACATTTCAAATTCTTTCCTCATTTCATCAGCAAATGAAGTGCATAAGTTATCATTACCTCCAAATATGATATCATCAACAAATATTTTAGCAATAAGTGTCTTACCATCATTTCCTCCTTTTAAATACAAATTGATGTTGTCAGTTGTTCTAATAAATCCAATACTTATTAGATAAGAATGCAGTCTTTCATACCATGCTCTCGGTGCTTGTTTCATTCCATATAAAGCTTTGTGTAACTTACATACCATGTGTGTCTAATTAGGATAAAAAATCCTTTAGGTTGTTCAATGTATACCTCTTCTTCCAGTATTCCATTAAAAAATGTAGACTTCACATCCATCTGATATACCTTGAATCCTTTATAATGTAGCATATGCAAGTAGTATTCTTACTCCTTCAAGTCTAGCAATGGGTGTAAAATTTTCTCCATATTCAATTCCTTCTTCTTGTGCATACCCTTTGCAAACTAATCTTGCTTTATTTCTAGTTACATTCCCATCTTCATTCAATTTGTTTCTGAAAATCAATTTGGTGACAATGACATTTTTATCACTCGGTCTCGATACTAATGTCCATGTCTTATTTTTCTGTATCTGCTCAATTTCCTCATTCATAGCATTAATCCATTCTTCATTTTCTAATGCATCTCTAACATTCTTAGGTTCAAATTCACAAATTAAAAAAGTGTCATCTCTAAACTTACTTCTTGTCATCATGCCTGCTCTTTTATCTCCAATGATCTGATCCCGTGGATGGTGTCTTCTCACATATTTAGCAAGTATAGGTTCAACTCTCTACTCTTCATTATCTTCTTCTGTAGGTTCAATGTCTTCTAGTTGATGAACTTCAATTTTAGCATTTTCCTGATTCTCATTTTTTGCTACATGTTGCCCGGTGACAATACTATGTTGCATGGTAACACTAGGCATCTATGTCGGTATAGTATCAAGTTCTTCCTAGTAAAAAAATTTACTATAATCTTCATGTTCTTTCATGTTGTCCTCATCATTTAGCTTAGCAAATTCATCAACTTTCACATTTATACTTTCAATGATTTTTTTAGTTGTCTTGTTCAAACATTTGTAAGCTTTACTCTTAGTAGAGTATCCAAGAATATTCCTTCATCACTTTTTGAATCAAATTTTCCATTTCGATCATCTTTCATAATATAACACCGACTTCCAAATATTCTAAAAATAGCTCACTGGGTGTATAACCATACCATAGCTCATAAGGTGTTTTGTTTGAATCTTTCTTTAGTTGTACTCAGTTCAGTTTGTAAACAGTTGTGTTGACTGCTTCTCTCTAGTATGTTTGTGCAACTTGCTTTTCAATCACCAGTGTTATGGCACAATCAACAATTGATCTATTCCTTCTTTCAGCAATTCTATCCTGCTGTGGTGTCCTCGGTGCAGAAACCTGTCTTTTGATTCCATACTCATTACAAAAGTTAGTGAACTCATCATAAATAAATTCACCTCCTCTATCAGATCTCTACTAGTTTCTTTTTCCACTTTAGCTTTATACCACTTGAACATCTTAAATGCTTCAGATTTTTCTTTTAAGAGCATAACAGTCATCATCCTAGAATAGTCATCAACAAATAAAATAAAATATTTGTCCCCATAATAACTCTGTGTTCTCATTGGTCCACATAGGTCTGTATGAACTAACTCCAAAATATCATTAGATGAAAAATTATTTCTCTTAAAACTAGATTTTGACATATTTCCCATTTAACATTTTTTGCATATTACATGGTTTGGTTTAGATAAGCTCGGTAAGCCTCTAACTTTTATTTTTCTACTAATCTTAACCATGTTGTCAAAATTTACATGACAAAGTCTTTTATGCCATAACCATATATCTTCATTCGTTATCAATAAAAAAGTAGTTTCAGCAGTGTCAAGGTAGAATAGGTTACCTTTAGATTGTTCACTAGTACTGATCAATTTTCCTTTTCCATCATAGATTCTTTCTTTTCTATTCTCAAATGCAACTTGGTGACCTGTGTTATTCAACTGTGAAAAACTCAACAAATTGTAGTTAAGTCCTTTTACCCAATAAGCATTTTCACATTTGATTTTATTGTTCTGCATAATAGTACCTTTTCCTTTTACTTGACAAGGTGTATCATTTCCCATTCTTACAGATCCTCCATCATAATGTTTAAGAAATTAGAATTTTCCTTTATCATCAGTCATGTGATGTGTGCAGCCACTATCAATAACCCAAATATCATGTTTACTAACCTTAGATATTAGTGTTGTTTCTACATACCTTTCATCTTCATCTGAATCATCTTTCAAAGATACAAATACTGTCTCAATATCTTCATCACTGTCATTTACACTGTTATTATCTTTATCTTCAAAAATGTAACAAGATTTCTTACCTTTATCTTTGTAATCTTGGTTATCTCTCCTGTCATACTGTCGGTTGCTTCAGTAGTCTCGATCATCCTTTCTGTTGTTAGATCTATCATTTCTTTCATCATTCTTTATGTTAGGGCATCTTCCAGAAAAATGGCCAATCTTTTTACAGTTAAAGCATATCAAAGGTAGTTTACCTTTATATCTTCCTTTACCTCTATGCAATCTTCTAACCATTAAAGCTTCAAGCTCATCAAGTTCCTTGTTATCACTATCACGGTTACTATTATTTTGATTATGTGTTTGCTACTAGATTTACCAATTTTCAATGTAGACATAAATGCAGACTCCATAGATGGTACAATACTATTATCAAAGTTATTCAGCTCAAAAGAAATCAATCTTCCAACAATACTATCAACAGTAATGTTATTTCTAGGTGTAGCTCTCATTTCATCAATTGCGGAGACTCTTATAGAATAAATAGGCAATAGATTTCTAAGAATCTTACTCACAATTGTGTCTTCATCAATGGTTCCACCAGATCCTTAAATAGTATTCAAAAATTCCTTAAGTCGTGTATTGTATTGTGTGATGTTCTCTCCTTCCTTCATTCTCATATCATCAAACTTTCCTCAAAGACTTTTAGCTTTGGCTCTCAGTACATTTGCATCTCCTCCATAAACTAGTGTAAGTTGATCCCACATTTGCTTGGCAGTTGTATATGTCTTGATGTCCTCCGATTCTGCATCAGTAAGTGAAGAAGCAATCTCCACCATGATAAGGTTATGTTCATGTTTCTCTTTCATCTGATTAATAGTCAAAGGTCTAGAAGGTAGAATGAATTCATTGTCCACATAATCTGCAATGTTGTCTACAATTCCTAATAGGTATAGTCTCATTCTTCTTTTCCATGTTGATAAGTTATCCTTATTCAGCTTCAGTGTGTCTCGCTTATACATCTTGTGATCTTTAGCTTAAGTCTTTCAAAACTTTCTTCTAAGCACTGTATGCTCTCTGATAAGCAATGTATACTCTAATACCAATTGTTAGAATAACTAAGAGTGGGGTGAATCAGTTAGAATCAGTTTCCTCAAAAATTATCCTACAATCCCAAATTTCTCCAGATGTATACCAAAACAAATTTAAACATATAATTCAACTTGTAAACTTAAACTTTCATCAATAGTATTTACCGAGTGTCAATAAATTAATACTGTGATTACTGATCTAGTTCAATAAAGTGAAGCATAAAGTAAAATAACAATCCACAACATTCATGCACATTGACACATAGATTTTTAACGTGGAAACACTGTTAAGGGAAAAACCACCTGGGACCGGCAACCAAAAATATTTTCACTCTTCTGAAGTGAGCTCGGTGAAGAGCCAACCCTGTTAAAGGTTACAATGCACATTGTTAAATGTCACCTGGTTAGAGGATTTAAATCTAACAGTTCTCTCTTGACCATGCATACACTATGGGGTCAACAAGAAAAAAATCAACATTCTCTGAATGTTATAATAAGGACTCACTGTCCTACTCGATTAAGATATTTATCTGTAGCAATGGTTAAACTGTTACAGTAATTATCTTATTTAAATACAACTCTGATTCACAGATATTCAGATCTATTCTAGGTACATAATGCCTCTAATCAATTTGTTCACTTCAGTTCATCTCATACTTGTTCTGCTGGGTAATGCTCTTTCCTCTGTTTGCTTGGTGATGTCTGTAGAAGAATGCTTGGTTCTGTCTTTAACCAGTTTGGTTAGTCATGCATAAAATTCTTATGTGTGCTTCAGGAATGAAGTATATATCAAAATTAATCTCTTGTCTCTTATATAGACATGAGGTATCATTTAATTTTCATCCTTCAAATTTAGATGCTTAATCTCCATCGTTGATTTTCCCGCTTGATCCTTCCTCGGAAGTTGTGTTAAAAACACATCTCAATATTTTTTGTCTGATCTTCCTTGAATTTTCATAACTGTTTGATCAAATAACAAACTTTATCTTTTACCTCAAAATCATCAATCGCCAGCTCAGCATCCAAATCGGCCTCGGTTTGATTAAATTTCTTTATCAATAGTTGTGTCGACAATCCCTTGCTCGGGTATCATTGTGTTCGGTATACACTGTGTTTTACTTGGTGATTACTATCTCTCTGTATAAATAGAACTCTTCATTTACCATTTGTTCCAGATCTTCAAATCATAACAAATTTTTTCCACCATAATAATACTCAAATAAGTTGACATCAATGACAATACATTAACTGATAATATTTATCATCACTTCTGCAACTCGGTTGAATATCAACAAATGGCTTCAAACATATAATCAGTTGTAGTTCATCACACTTTTATCTCAGTACTTGGTGTTTTTCTTGGAAATAACAATCTTTGATTAACCGCTTAATCTTCTTCTCATATCTTATCTTTGAATTATCTCGATCGTTAATTGTGTAACAAACTGATCTTCGTGCATTTTATAATCACAATTAATGTTGTATCAATTCATTAAATGTTTCCTTATCAGGTTATAATCACTTAAGTAACTCGATAGAGTAACTTCTCTTTTCTCAGTTAACTTTATCTTTATTACTCAGTAACTGTCAACTCGGTGTACTTCATATGTGCTCGATGTTCAGTAATTTAGGCTCTCAATGTAGTGTTTGTGCTTTACCGACTTCACTACCTTTCTTAGTGTACACTACTGACTGGTCATATTTACTTTTATCCTTTTCACCGATTGAATCTTCTGACTCATGGGTAAAAGTACAAACATGTGTCACACTTTTATAAAGGAAAAGGACTACAACATGCAAACTGTTCAACTTTAACGACATAAAAAGGGGCATTTGTATTTAGAATTTGAGGATGATGTAAACTGATGAAATGTGTAAAAATGTAAGAAGTTTATGCCTATAATTTTTTAAATATTTTTTGAACAAGAATTGATATAGTTTTTTAATTTTTGAAGTCCATTTTTCAATTGCTGAAAATATGGGGTCTAGTTCCCACCAAACAAGTATATGCAAATAATCTATTTTTCCTCTGATTTAAAAATATGTTATAGATAAAATGTATAGCTAGTGCAGAAAAGAAGAAAGATTGGTTTTCAATGTATATTTTCTCCGTTATAACTACTCAAAGTTGAACTTTCTGAAATCGACAGTTTTCATCTCCCACAAAATTTCCCCTATCAAATATATACTATTCAGAAAAAAAAATACATATTCTTGAAGAGGAATCTCTCTTCTAATGTTAAATATAAATTTTAAATTTTTTGATATGATTTACTATTTTTTTACCTATTTGAAGCAACATCTTCTCAAATGTTAAAATACCTACTTGTTGTATTTTGAAATTATAATATATTAGATCTAATCAAAATACTATAAAATTTATATGACAATAATCTTGACTCCGAGCTCTACAAAAGGGTATTTTTAATATTTTTTTAAAATATCACTAAAAAGAGTAGGGGTTATTGAAACATCGGTTTTCTAAAATAATTTTAGTTCTTTGGTATGTGGTATAAAACATGCATTTAATAGACATTTCCAATTGAAAAAGTTTAACCACCTATCTATCTTAGCTAGAATGAATCTAGCTAGACCATATGTTTGACAAAAATTAATTTTTATTTAGAAATACTCAAATTTAGCTGTGTTGATAAGTGGTCCTGCAACGTGACATAGCTTTGTGCTTTTACCCTCATAGGACTTTGCCTTAGCTAATGACAACAAAATTTCCATAGAGATAACAATCATATCCCAATGTGACACCCACATTAAAGAGTATCTAAATATTATAATACAACTCTGTTATAAATATTTGTGTTGATGTCAAGGGCACTCAAGAGACTATTATAACTTGACATTGATGTCAAAGATAAGATGTCAAATATAGTTTTTGAAGTCTTTTCATCAATATAAAAGTTGTCAGAGATACTATTTTAATGGAAGAAATTTATGAACAGGTCCTTAATATTGTGCTCTTGTATTTATATCTTAGATTGTCCCAAGCAATATAAACTATGAGATTATGGAAAGCCTATTCCATAAACTATTAAATTTCTAAACAAGTCCTCAATATAGTGCTCTTAGATTTATATCTTAGATTGGTCCAAGGGATAGAAACTATGAGATTATGGATATCCTATTCCATAAATATTAGTTTAGATTCTGAATAATAATAGACAAGATGATAAGGCCTTCTCCCGCTGATGTTTCCCACTTGATAGGTTTGAAGTTTTCTGCAGGAGCGTTGGCTCCTGGTACAGCTGGTCCAGGGGGTGGGGGAGTGCCTCCTGTGTTTCTACCATAGTCTTCTATTGTGAATGGGGCCTATGGACCCACTGGCTCTGCCTCTTATGCAAACGTGGCTGCTTTTGAAGCATATTTTAATGGAGCATTTTCCTATATCTTCCTACTCCTAGGAGAGGGGGCCTCCGTTCTAGATCCCTAACGCCTGTCTTTGTAAGTGATCCCATAGTGGTAAATCTGGAAAATGATATAGGTTATGAGATCTCCAATCTTGTTGAGTTCTTCTCCTCTAATGCTGCTATCTTTAGATTTAGCAATTTTTGGCCCTCTCTATCAGACTTGCATGCATCGATATCCAAACATTGGGAGCCTATTTTATCTGATATTGTTTAGATATTCCCTATGGGAAAGGGTTTTTTAATTGCAAATTTTAACAATGTTGAAGATAGGAACACTATTTTGTGTGAGAGTTGTTTCACTTGGGAGGAGTGTTTCCCCTTGATGGTCAAACCTTGGCATCACAATTTTGATACTCTTACTAAGTCTTTTAATAAAATACTCTTACTAAGTATTTTAATAAAATACCCTTATGAGTGAGGCTTTTGAATCTTCCCCTACATCTTTGGTTGGATTCTATTCTAGAAGTTGTGGGAGAGGCTATTGGGGATTTTCAGATGGTTGACTCAGTGTCCTCTGACATTTTTCACCCGATGTATGCTCGTATCCTAGTGGAGTTTGATGTTTCTAAGGGTCTCCCAAAGAAGATACTTTGGCTTCTCCTATGGGCTCTTGGATCCAGACTCTAGATTATGAGGGACTCTCATTTAGATGTAGAAAGTGCCACAAGACTGGCCATATTGCTGCCTGGTGTTTATCAGATACGGTGAAATCGAATAAATCACCTTCTTGGTGGGTGGGCATTGTTGATCACCACTATACTATTAGAAAAGTTTCTAAGGATGGGGGTATGGCTGGTGGCCCTTCTTAGGATGATCATGCTACTGCTAATTATACTAATGATTTCTTGGATGTTGTCTTGGTTCAGACAGGTGATTTTGTCCTTTTGGGTGTTGTGGTTGTTGTTCCTGACCGAACTTCTGATTGTTGTCTCTGGATAAGATGTCCTAATTGCTGGTGCTGTGGTTTCTACTGCCCAGGTTTCTCTAGGGTGGATTTGGGGAATGGTGGTGATGATGTCCCTGTCCCAACTGTAGATTTTGGTGTGGCCAGCCTTGCTTCTCAGGTTGTGAGCCCTTCTGCTAATTCATTGGCTTGGCAGAAGGAAGCTAAGAAGGTGAAGGAAGGATGGACAACAGTTAAAGGAAAGAAATTAAACTCTCCCAAGCCCTCTTTTGGTATGAGTTTACAATCACATAAGGGTGGGATTAAATGATTTTCTTCATTTCCCTTATTGTGGATTGTCGGTCTGGTCTCGGTTTCATTCTTGTGGGAATGATTGTTGGTTCCCTTTGGTGTGTTAGGTGTTATTTCACAGTAGTTTCTTTGTTCTCTTAACGCTCTATCTTTCATTGGTTATTTGTAAAAAGTTTCGGTTCCTTTCAAAACTTGTTTTTACTTAATCAAAATAGACAAGATGATAATATCAAAAAATCATTCAATGGAAAATGTCTTATTTGTTTGACCTCATCAAAGAAAGAATATGGATATGAACAAAAGAGAAAGGAATACTAAAGCTTGATAATATTAATCAAAGGAAATTAATATTATAAAATAAATATTAATCATTAGAAACAATTAGAAGGAAGACTCGGGTTCTTAAACAATGTTAGAAGTTAAAAGTACAACTTGTAAGACATTGATTATAACTACAAAGTATGTCATATTCTAAATACTCAAAGACTATAGAAACTTCAATGACATAAAATAAAGACAACATAATATTGCAGTGACCAGATTTGTTTGACTGTTAGCAACAAATTCATAAACTTAGATAGCAAAAATTTTAATAAAGTGGGATTTTATCAAAACAAAGCATATCAGTTCCATGTTGTGGCATGGGTTAAAGAGAAAGAAAGACAACAGTGATTATAAAGATGCAAGCAATTATAAAAGAAAAAAACAATTAAAACAAAATGAAATATTTGAAGATATAATCAATCAAACAAAGGTGAAAGAGTATTTGGAACAACAATATTTAGGATTATGATAAAATGAAAGAGAAAATCTTTTATGATTATATTTGAAAGCATTAGTCATAGTTGTAAAGATAAAAATTATAGGAAAAGAAACCAACTTGCTTAGTAAAAAAATGAGACATGTGGTAGAGATATATATTATGGTGGCACTCATCAGCAACGAAACAAATTAACTAGTAATACACTTAATGCCTAAGTGCAAAAAATGTTGGTTGACCAATAGCGATCACAAAGACAAGAAATAAATGTGATCAAAAGATACTTATTGGCAATGATAAATAAACATACATTTATCGCACTTATTAGGGGGATTATGAGATTTGAATTTGAAAGTGCAATTCATTAAGAAGAGGTGTATAAAAGTATTATTAAAGAGATTTGATTAATTAATATGTTGATCATTCTTTCAAGGGGTGCGATAATTATTTTTGGTGCAAGCAAGAGATACTGTAAGTCAGCATTAAAATGGGATTTTTTAAATGAAGTGGTGTGCTGTGTCTTTTAAAATGGAAATACATGTATTAGAAGATATGTAGAGAGATTTAAATAGATGAGGAGAAGGTGTGGAGAGTGAAGTGTATTTATCATATGTATGCAGTAGTTATTAATGATATAAAAGACATGAGATGTGTAAGTGGAAGACATGAATATGTTGGGATAATGAAATGGTGTGTATTGAGAGGGGAGGGGTGAATCAGTACCCTTACAAATTTTTCATATCAATTAACCTTTAAGCCTTAGTAATCATTTCTTGCATTACTGACCATATTTCTTTTATACCTTATGCAAGTAATATCAAAACATAAATGTAATTGCGTGTAAACATTCATAGAAACATTCATGAAAAGTAGTTACACATGACACAAGAATTGGTAACGCATAAAACCCATGTTAGAAGGTAAAAAATATGGTGGGGATGAAACCCACAAAGCTTCACTATCTACAGAATGGAAGGTGTCAGTTAAGGCTACAAGTGTGATCACTTCTGATGATCTTACCCTATTAGGAGTAACATTTTAGACTGGTTAGGTCTACTCAGATAAGAGATTTTAACAACATTTTAAGTGTGCACTCGGTTAAGAGATTTACAATAAGACTGTTAAGTCCACTTTCTTAAATGATTTCTTCTATTTTCTACAATTGTTAGAGAGTAGTAAAAAATACTTGTTGACCTGATAGTATACAATCTTGAGTTGTTGAATACAAATCCTTTAAGTTCACAATGTATATGTATCACCTATAGTGATTTATTAATACCTATGTTCTGCTCGGTAGCCTTGAATCTTGTTCTTCATAACTGAATTCTTCTTTTTCTGTGCTTCTGCATGAAACTCTCTGCCTGATCCATAGATGTCTACTGCGGCTACAATCATCATTGTCTAATTGATTACTACATCTATTTATACAATTACAACTTGACCTTGATCTCGTAGTTTGTATGTTTACAATCAGTTAGACTGATTAAAATAATCACATATGATTTACTTGATCCTCAAGAAATGGTTTTAAAGCTAAGCATAAAGCTATTTATAAAAATAAAGTACTTTATCTGACGTGTATCTCAGATTCACTTTTCTTGGGAATAAAATTCTCTCAGTTAGACTAGTGCTCGGTGATGTCTTTGTAGACATACTGCTCTCGGGATCCTCTGTGAACTGTGTTATCAGGTTCCTCTATGAACTATCTATCGGTGATAGTGCTTTCAGTGTTCACTAATTTTGGTGTTCACTGCACTAATATTTTCAGTGACCATTACACTTGTCTATTTTCGGTGACCATTGTGCACTTGACTATTTCAGTGTCCACTGTGATTGACTAAATGTTGTCACTCGGTGATTATGTAAACCAAAAGTCCAAAAATGGTTTCCTTTGTATACTAATGACAAATATGATCCTTTAGGATTATCAGAATAATCAGTCCTAGAAGACCATATATCTAAAATATAACCACAAATATACGAACTTACTATATGCAAATTTGAAAGGGAAGATACACATGTTTGATTATCGGATTTGTGAAGATTCTATAAGCATAAATATGAACATTTTACAAGACTTGTGAAGAGTGTTTGATGGAAAGATAATGAAGACCTTGAAGCATAATTATGAAGTGTATTGAAGAGAGTTTTATAAGGAGATTATGATCAATTTTTCTACAAATTCATTTTCATCATAACAACAACTTGTGGCAGAGTTATGATGAGTTTTAAGAGGAGATTGTAGACATTATTGTGATAGTTTTATGATAAGGCTATAGGGGATTTCAGAAGGAGACTTTGGCATTTTGAAGAAGGGTATTACCCTGAATCCATAATTCATTGGAGAAGAAACATTATTGTATTGAAAAAATGAACGAGATCTTGGTACCTCTAGTAGGTTGGTGCCTACAAACTTTGTAAAAAAGTATGTAAGTAAAATCATTAATTTGTCATGGTTTTCTCTCATAAGGGTTTCCACTTGTACTCTGTGTTCTACTTGTGTTAAATGGTAGTGATATTTTATGTTAATGTCTAATATGAAATGAATATGTTTTAGGATTAAGTTATGTTTTTTTGTTTTTGGTTCTACAAATGTGGGATAGGATTAAGGACTGGATGAAGTATGTAAAATAAAGTAGATATGATAATGATAATATTTTGGCTGACATGTGGAAGCTAACTTGATATATATTTGGAATGAAATATGTAATGATTTACCTCAGCTGACTACTTGGATCTAGCATGTTTAGTTGACACGAAATGAGTCTTGAAATCTATATGTAAGTAAGTGCATGTGTTGAAGGAAGAAGACATGGATATGACAAGTGTACAAATATGCAAAAATAAGAAAATATAAGTCTAAATGTTTTGCAGAAAAAGATTGTGCAAACAAGGAAAAGACTAATGAAGTATTATGAACTACATGGGAACTAACTTCAATATACATCATATGCATATATAACAGTTCACTTTTGTATTCTCTTCTAGAAATGAGCCCTAGGTAGTGATCCTCTTTATTTCTTTGGGGAGTGAGCCCTCTGGTAATGTGCCATGTAGTGAGAATTATAATATTATATAACTAATTATACAATGTTGAGAGATAACCCACTTTGTGGTTTCTCTCATTTAGGTTTTCCACAATAAAAATCAAATGTTCTTCTATGTTCATTTATTTTTTGAATGTTGTGATTGATGAATGTTATAGTAAGTAAATAAAATCTAAAGGTTTGAGAGAATATTGATTTACCACCCCCCTCCCCCACCCCCCTCTCAGTATTTTATTTTTTCAACAATTGGTATCAACATTGGTCCCTTATTTCAGCTTAACCTTCTGAGGGAAATCTTGGAAGGTTTAAAAAAATGATTGCTATGGAAAATAGTTATGAAAATATTATTGATGAATAACTACTAATTGTTCTTGATAATCATGAGAATGTGGAAATCGAAAACAAGAATCTGAAAAAAAAAACATAAAAGAAGTAGATGAATGTGTCAAATATTGGAGAGATCAGATCGATAAGTTCAAAGAAAGACATTGGGAAGTCAAAAAGGAGTTAAGAAAGAAAAGAAAAGGAAATAATTGTTGATCTAAGACTGAGAGTTGAAGAAAGCAAGAAAGTTGAAGAATATCTAAATTAAATAATTAAACAAAAGGTAGAAATCTATGCAAATCTTGAACAAGAAGTGGTCAATTTGAAATAAAGAGACAAATCAAAGGATATTTCTCTGAAGCTTGATAAGATTATGGAATCTCAAAGGACCTCAAAAGACAAGGGAGAACTAGGTTTTGAGTCTAGTGAATGTTTAGTTCAAATCACCAAAGGAAAATACAAACAAAAGGAAACTAAAGAAAAATAGGGAAATGAAGAGACAACACAATGAAAGTAGATCCATCATCCGAAGAACTCGGAAAGGAAACCTCTACTATGATAACCAAATTCTCAAAAGTACCCATCTTTCAATGGTTATTTCTTTTTATGTAATAAATTTGGACATAAGGTTATAGAATGTAGAAGTAGGATAAATCATAACACTCAATTCCTTACTTAAAATAATTTTGGTCATAAGGCTAGTAGTTGTAGAAGTCAAATGAATGGCTTGAAAAATTTGGACATAAGGCTGAACAATGCAGATCTAGAGTGGCTACAAGGAATTTTGGGAAGAGGAATATTAAATGATTTCATTGTTGGGATAATGGAAAGGGTGTGTACTGAGAGGGGAGGGGTGAATTAGTATCCTTAAAAACTTTTAATCAATTCTTTGTAACCACTGTTCTGTATTAACCGACTGGGTAGATTGCATAAACCAAACATATAGTATCACTACTAAAATGTAAATGCATGTAAAATAAAAAATACACATACAAGAAGTTAAGTACTCATGACACTAGTATTTTGGTATCGCAGAAAACCCCTGTTAGAAGGTAAAAACTACGGTGAGGATGAGACCCGCAAAACTTCACTACTGCAATAAATAAAGTAGCTTGTTAAAGCTTTCAAAGAATGATCACTTCTGATGATCTTACCCTATTAGGAGTAACAATGAGATCAATTAGATCTACCTCATGTGAGGATTTAGAAACACAAGTTATGTGTGCACTCAATTAAGAGATTTACAATATGATAGTTAATTCTACTATGTTAAGAGATTTAGGGGTCTATTACAATTGTTAGAGAGTAACAGATAATTGATCTGAAACATATACAATCTCAATATTGCTGATACAAATCCATTAAGTACATAACAAACATATCACCTCAATGTGAATGATTATACCTTCTGCTCTATTTTTCTCGGTAGCCTTGACTTAGTTCTGCAAACTGATTTCTACAATGTAGTATTTGTCCTTAAAATCCCTTCTCTGATCTATGATGTTTGTAGTATAGCGGCTACTTGATCATTGCTTGATCAACATACATTAAATTTTTTACATCTATACATTTATATATCTAACGATATGACCTAATTAGGGTTTAAAAACTACACCCCTACCCTAAGATCAACGGTGTACATAATTTTCCTTGATCATATATACATAGGAGACATAAACAATTAATGTTGTATATCTGTAATTAATGTTCTCCTCGATCGTGTAAACCATTATATAGGTCAGAAATTTTTTTTACATAGAATAATGTGCCATATCTAACTTTTATGTGGCCTCTGTTCCACTCGATTATTGTTGTCTCTCGATGTTCAGTGTAGTCTATGTATCACGGTTATACTGTTGTTCGGCTATGTTGTGTAGCTCAGTGTTGTCTACTCCTTGGTATAGTATGTCAACTCGGGTATCACTATACTCAGTTAACTTTGGGCATAATCAGTGCTCTCGGTTAACTCTACACTTTGGTGAATATACCAATTGTCATGTTTGTGACCCTGTTACCTATTGTCCATGTTGAGTGCTTGAATACTAATGACAACTTCAATGCATAATTGGAGTAACATTCTCCCCCTTTGGCATTAGTATAAAAAAATGTAGTACTATATATAATGTACATGATGGATCCCCCTTTGTACATGCTCTCCCCCTTTGTATATACTCGGTATATGTATTTGAATTCATTTGATTATAGTATCCCCTTTACTATACATATATACATATATTTCCCCCTTTTTTGAAAATAATGGAAAAAGGAGTATAACTTAAAATTTGTCAAAAATGTCAGGATGGGTGTTCTTAAGAGTTTCCAATAGCTTCTCCCATTCCTCTTTTAAATTACTAAGGGTTAATTGTTCTAAATTGATCTAAGCATGCATATCATATATGTTGTTGGTTACTGACAATTCTGGGGTGGAAATTAAAGTCTTTGCCAATGTCACATGTTTCTGCATCATTACCAAATGTGCTAGCAACATTGCCTAAAGCTTGATTACTTGTTCTATGATTATCTCTTCTTATTTCTTCAAGTCCAGTCCCAACTGCTTGTTTTGGAGAACTTTCTTGTAATGCATCTGCAATGCATGTTGCTCGGTTGATAGACTATTTTCACTATCCTTAAGATCTTGATCTATTTTCTTTATCTTTTAACTAATCTCGGTAGTGAAGTGATCTAGAGTGCATAACTTATGTAGAAGTGTGATGGATTCATATATGATAGATTCTATTCCATTCACAAATACAGACAGAGTTACCTTATTAATTGCCACTGCCTGGATAATCTTCTCTGTGACCTTGTACTAAATATTATTCTTTCTCTTTCTTCCAATTTCTGCTCGACATCAACATCAGGTTTGTTAATATCCTTGGTAAGAAGTGCAAACTGATCAATGATGGGGGTCTTGTCATTGATATCTAAGTCAGGAAAAAACTTGTTGTGGGATCTCCTTGGCGGTTTCTAATACTTGTGCATTCTTGTGTTCTTGCCTTAACTTATCTTGTGTTTCTTTCCTGGTGCATAATTCACCATATTTATTTAGTGTTTCTGGATCAAGTGTTCTTCGATCCCATGTTGGAATCCCTATGATTTCATCTAATGTAACTGTATCTTTGTTTCCTTTCTTCTTCTTCTTTTTCTTTCCTTGAACACTAGATGAAGGAGATAAAGTTAATGCTAATTGAGCCTTTCGCTCGGGTTCAGGATTTTCTTGCTCGGTACTCGGTGTGATGACTTGGTGAGGTGCCTCAGTAACTAAATTTGTATATGTAGTACAAGTATCTATTGTATTATATGTGTTATCTGTATTACCTTCACATTTTTCTTCAACATTAGTGGTATCTTTTTGTGCATCACCTTGGGTTGTTCCACCACTATTCTCGGTCTATGTACCTTATTGATCACCCTTGTCTTCATGTGTATCTGTAACCTTCTCGGGTGTCTTCTTCTTATGTGTTTCACTCTCTATTTCAATAGCTTGTACTAAAATAGGTAGCTGACTTGGTACATTTACTTAGGCAACCTCTGTTATGTCTTGTTCATCTTGGGTCTCAATTTCTCTGACTATCTCATCTTCTTTGGCCATATCATCAGGATCATCTTCATTTATGTCTTTTATTATGATCTCTGGGTGACTCATATTAGTCAATATTTGAGTAATCCCATCTAGTGCATTATCAACATCTACACCATCACATATATTGTTTTATGCACGGTCGATCTTCCTCAATGTCAACTTTGGATGCAATGTCTTTTTCTTCCTCAATATCTTTGATTTCCTTCAGTGGGTTAAGCAATTTATTCCATATCTGTGTGCTCTCAATATCTACTTCTTTCAGATTTCCTTGTAGAATATTCAATGCTTATACTTTCTTAGGAAATTTTTTGGCATACTGCTTCATTATATCATTTATCTTCTCAATTGTATAATCAATTTTAATAAGAGTGAGAGCTGCTTCTCTCATCTGTTTCTCAGTTTGTAGTTCATAGGTCCATTTTAATGATATTTTATCATATAGCTCAGATGGAAGATAAGAAGAAAATTCAATTAGGACTTGTTTAAAATGGATCATCATACCTATAATTGTTTCTTCAAGTTTGTCCTTATTATCAGTAGTCAGATCAGAATAGGCATATATCATTGGATGTCCTAAATGTCTGGTTGTGATGATTTCCTATGCAATCTCATCAATACTGTGTGGTGTCTTATTCTTTACAATGTTGAATTGATCTGGATTGTCATCAAGATCATCCTTGTCATCTTTATTCCTTACATATCTCTTCCTTTGCCTCGGTGCAGGATTCTCGATAGTACCCTTTTGTTTTCTTGTTTGGTATGTAAACTTTGGTGAGGGTCTTGTAATATTTGAAACACCTTTCTTCAAAGGTGGGGAATCCTTAGTCATCGATTGTTATCTAGTCTATGATGAAGACTTGGTCTTTATGTTTTTGCCCCTTTTGGCCTTAGGTACCTTTTCTTGTGCTTCATCTGATTCGGTGGCATCAACATCATGTTCAGGTTCATCATCTTGACCGACTGAAGTCTGCACCTCGGTTTCATCAATAGACTTTTCTAATTCTTCATCTATTATAGCAAATTTCCTCTTCAATGTCTTCACAATCTTTATCTTTTTTCTGCCCAACTTTTGTACCTATAGACCAATAGTGATTTAGGTCTGGGCTTCATCAAATGTGCCAAATCTCATGGAAAATTTGTCAACAGATTCATTCAACAATTTTTCAATAGCTTCAGATGCAATATCAATATCTAACTCATAATCTAACGGAGGTATCCATGTTGTCCTTGGTTGAATTGTTTTGATTAGAGTTGTATTGGTGTCTACTACAAATCATATCTCATCTTTGTATCTGTCCACTAAGTGTTGAGGAATTTGGGAGCTCTTTTCCATTCTTTCTTTGAATTTAGTAAAATATTCATTCATGACTGGCTAAAAATTATTTCCTAGACTTGTAATGAAATCATTGATTTACATAGTAACTGGTCGGTTTGACTTCCATTTTACTTTACCGATGGATGGAAAGAAATTATACAAGTATAAAAATGTGCATAGTAGTAGGGACCCAAACTTACATGTTTTTGATCATGTTGATCTGATGGTCTTCATGTTTTCCTCAAATTGCCATTGCAACAGCTCGGCTAGGTCATATTGTGCTCCTTTCTTGATAATTTTATATGCTATGTCAATAGCTTTGCAAGAAACACTATTTATTCTGCTGGATTATAATATTTTGTAACCAATGACATAAGCATTGAATCTCAATTCAAGATCACCGATGCAATTGATCTTCAGACCTCTACCATCCCATTCAGCTCATGTTAATTTCTCCATTTTTGTTCTCGGTAGATGCCAGAATGCCTTTGATTTATCACATATGGGATAACCTGTCATGGCGTGAATATCATCCTTGGTTATTTCCTTGGGCTCATCCATCCATAGATTTCCATCATGTACACAGATCAGAATAATATGGATCCACTTGGTCTTGAATACGTTTGGGAAATCTAGGGCATTGGTTAACCCTTTAACCTCCAAACGTTTGTGATCTTCCTTCAACTTCCCCTCTGTGCATAGTGATTGATAAGAGGAAATAAGTTCAAAGTCTCTAATTTCACCTATTTTGTAGTGAATGTAGGCACACACGTCTTGGACTAACAAAACCCTAGGCATGATAGATGAAAATGTGCATTTGTCATCTGGTTGTGCTGCAACCTGTGGATGGATCCTATAGTGGGGCTATGTGCAAGTGGAGTTCTTCACTAAGAAAATCTTCTTATCCTTCTCCATCTCTACTTTCATGGTTTGAGATGTAGAGACCATGATTTCTGGTTTAGGGCTTGAACGAATGGTGTTGAATAGCTCAAGAATAATAGAATGTGTACCGAATAACCTCTTTGTGCTCAAAATGCGCTTAAATCTCTATAGAATGCTCGAAAATGCTCTAATGTAACTTTTCTCTATTTTCATTATTCTTCTATGTAGATTGCATACACCAAACATATAGTATCACTGTTGAAATGTAAATGCATGTAAAATAAATAATACACATACAAGAAGTTAAGCACTCATGACACTAGTATGTTGGTATATAAAAACCCCAGTTAGAAGGTGAAAACTGCAGTGGGGATGAGACCCACAAAACTTTACTACTACAGTAAATAAAGTAGATTGTTAAATCTTGCAAAGAATAATCACTTCTGATGATCTTACCCTATTAGGAGTAACAACGAGATCAATTAGATCTACCTCGTGTGAGGATTTAGCAACACAAGTTATGTGTGCACTTGGTTAAGATATTTACAAAAAGACGGTTAAGTCTACTATGTTAAGAGATTTAAGGGTCTATTACAATTGTTAGAGAGTAACAAAAGTTTGATCTGAAACATATGCAATCTCAATATTGCTGATACAGATCCATTAAGTACATAACAAACATATCACCTCAATGTGAATGTTTATACCTTATACTCTCTTCTACTCGATAGCCTTGCCTTTGTTCTGAAAACTGATTTCTACAATGTAGTCTTTGTCCTTAAAATCCCTTGTCTAATCTCTGATGTCTGTAGTATGGTGGCTACTTGATCATTGCTTGATCAATATACATTACAAAATTTGACATCTATACATTTATATATCAAATTATATGACCTAATTAGGGTTTAACAATTACATCCCTACCCTAAGATCAACAGTGTACATAATTTACCTTGATCATCTATACATAGGAGACATAAACAATTAATGTTGTATATCTGTATTAATGCTCTCCTCGATTGCGTAAACCATTATCTAGGTTGGCAAAAAAGTTGTTACATAGAATAATGTGTCATATCTAACTTTTATGTGGCCTCTGTTCCACTCAGTTATTGTTGTCTCTTGGTGTTCGGTGTAGTCTGTGTATCTCAGTTATATTGTTGTTCGGTTATGTTGTGTAGATCAATGTTGTCTACTGCTCGGTATAGTCTATCAGCTCGGGTATCACTGTACTCGGTTAACTCTGGGCATGATCAATACTCTCGGTTAACTCTGCACTTCGGTGAATATACCAATTATCTTATTTGTGACTCTATTATTGATTGTCCATGTTGAGTGCTTCAATACTAACAACAACTTCAATGCATAATTGGAGTAACATTAATTACAATCAGAATGCACACATTGCAAAATATTATAAAAATGTGAATCAAAATCATGATGCATCAATAAGTCAAAGGGACCCTATAAAGAAGATCAAAACAGAAATAAACAAATTATGGAAGAAAGAAAGACACAAGAGACATTGCAGCTACACCTAGCTCTGACTCATAAGTCATCATCAGAAAATAAATTCAAAGTGCTTTGGCTTAGAAGGAGATTAAAGAATTCATATTTTTCTCCCCTACCAAAGAAAGTGATGTTTTCATCACAACACGATATGTTTTACACGATAATGAAACAAATTTTTCAAAGAAATCAATGGCAATAAATATTGCATTGTTAAAATTTACAAAACAAGGAGATGTCACTGTGCATACAAACAAAAAAAACAATTAACAACTTTTTGTATGATTTGATGGTTTTGGAAGCAAAACCCTAAATGCATTTAAAGTCAAATGCAGTAAATTTATGGTTATCCTTTTTATCTCTGTGAATTGGTGAATTTTGAAGTTCAAGAGAAGCTTGGGAGCCGAAGTCATAAACTATGATAAAGGTAAGGATCCCGTAAGAATTATGAATTATGATGATGAATCTCATCCTAAAATTCATAAATTTTATGAAAGAACCAACTAGGCTTCATCGAATGGTGCATTTTTAGCTTTGCCTTATAGGGTTATCTATGTTTAAGTTATTTACAAGTATATTGAAGTAGAATTTGACGAGTGTGACAATGATAAGTTGAGAAGTATCAAGGATTCTCTTTTGAGAGATGAAATGAAAACAATATTTAACAATGTCCTACACACATGGAGTGAGTTTCCAATAGTAAGTAAAGAATAAGTAATCAAAATCATATTAATAAGAATAGATGATGATCGCATCTGGATTGAAAAACCTTTACTAGATATTTAAAGATGTAATCAAAGCTATGACATTTTTATTCTCAACCAATTCTATACCAATCATGAAGTCAGAGAGTTTCAAAATTAACCGGTATAACAGGAGATTAGAGAGAATTGATGATTTATACAATCACAGATCCTTTAATAAATTATGTGTCTTATGGTATAGCCTACAAGATTTACTTTTGAAATAGAGAAGACTCCACTTCAGCAATTGCAACATAATTTGCGCATCAGATGGTGAAAGAAGGTAAGAAATTTGATTTATGTGAATTGTTAAGACTGCAAACGTTGCATAATCCAATGTTCATAAAGAAGGAAGGGTATGCTTTTTGTTTTGGGTCCCTCATAGTATACTTGGTATTTTACTTTATGAGTTTACTTCTACTAGAGGATAATGTTGTCTGGAGTGAGGTTTCATCCATAGGAAAATAGATCTATCACCATTTGAATAGTTTGGACAACAAGATTTATGAATGCAGAAAGTATTTCACTAAATTGCAGGAGTGTCTTATTCCTAGGTATAAAGGTTTAGTAGACTGTGTGGAAAAATATAGAAATAGTATCCCATTCTTAGCGGACACAGACCATTTCTTCATGGAAGTAATCGTTCCCAAGAAATTTTGGCTGAAAGAACTTGGTTATAAAATAACTATGGAGGAATGTGTATATTAAATGTGAAAGAACTTCTCAAGTTCCCCATAGATTTGATAGAGGACAAGTTTGGTGCATTTGAGAATCAATTGGAACAATGGCATTAATAGGCACTACTCTAGAAGATTTTGCCTCTGGAAATAAAATATCTAGAAAGACTAGTGAGACCCCCTCCACCTCAATATTAATACAAAAGAGGAAGAAAAGGGAAAGTAAAAATCAAATTGCAGTTGTTATCGACTTGGATGAGTCTGAACACATTGAAGACAATGAAAAATAGAAAGAAATTTGTGATGAATAGAAAGAAGAGTTACTCAAGGAAGTTTTTAAAGATTCAGATGAGGGTCCTTATGAAGTAGAAAAGATATTAACAATACTTGAAGAAAAAAATAACACAAATAGAATGGGTGACATATACTTTTCAAGATCATTGTATGAAAAAGTTTGAATTTGGAAAGCTCTTACCACTAATATGCTCCAGACCAACATTGTTCTATGTGATATTATAAATTTGGTTCCAAGTGTCTTATTTGAACATGTAAATGTGTTTTAAACCAAGAAGTCTACATAAGAAAATTTGTTGAAAAATATAAGAAAAAAATATGACTCAAATCGAGAGGAGTTTAATGATTATACCAAGAAAATGAAAGTTTGCATTATTGTTATGGCCAGCACATATAGATATTTCCTTAAATGGATAAAGGCCACCAAAAAACTAAAGAAACGATTGACTCTATTGAGTCTGAGCTAAACCAATTGGCACATTCATTCAACATACTTACAAATAATTATGGAACATAGAGACGAAGAGTAAATATGCTCCAATACAAACTAATAAAAGTAAAAAGGAGCAGAGATGAATTTTCCAATACCTTCTAGAAAGTCAAGGAAATTTTAGAAGCCAAATTGGAACATTATGTCAATATGGTCGATGAAACAGAAAAAGAAGAATCAAACCTAACTGATCTACATGATCTTGAAAGTGCACATTACCTAATGGTACAATGTAAATCTCTGAGTGGAATGTTGCTAAATACCATCAACCACTAGAAAATCTATCATCTTGAAATCAAAACTATGTACAAGATCTTTCCTAAAGGTAATTAAAAATTTGTTTTCATTTCTTTTTTGGTGTCTCTCTAATACTCTTTTTCCTTTATGAGAAAGGGGGGAAATAATGGAAAAAGCAAAAGGGAGAAACAATTGAAGAAAAGAAAACAGAGGATATCATATTAAGGGGGAGTTTTTTGTACTCATGATGAAAGTTATATCTTTTTGATTTATTTGTGTTTCCATCAATGACAAAGAGGAAGATTGTTCTCATTGATGAAGGATAATGGTCTTTTGGTTTTCATTGATGTCAACACAATATTATTGATTCATTATGTCATACAATCTATGATGTATTTAACAATATTTTCTCCATGTTTCTCTACACAAATAGTTATTGTTATGCACTTAAGAAAATATGTTTTGGTATATCTAATACACCTATATTCAAATTCTCATTAGTTTTGGTGCTCCATAAATATTTCTTTATTGTTAGAGGTAACTCAGTCTACCAGTTACTCTGTCATTTCAAAACCGGATAGTTGGTCAGTTAGTCTGTGTTGCTTTTATGATCAGATTAATAGTAATACACAAATGAGATAATTCAAACATATTAACACTGCATATACCCTGGGA
>MU226702.1:121880-137226 GCA_018584345.1 Thuja plicata
ATATCGATCAACGTTAAATGAATATGTATCAATACAATAAATTTATATATTTATATCGATCTGCTCCTTATAATTATATATCTTTGTTTATGTCGATATATATATATATATATATGTATGTATGTATGTATGTATGTATGTATGTATGTATGTATGTGTATGTATATATGTATATGTATGTATGTATATATACATATATATATGTATATATATATGTATATATATATATATTTTATATATGTGTGTGTATATATGTAACACCTCGCTAGGGAACCCAGGAGAACTAACCTAAACATGCAACTAAGTTAATAGGATAAATTTTTTTAAATGTTTACAAACAATAATGATAACAACACGAAAGCAAACAATGAAACGCATGACGCACACATCAATGCAACTCGACAAAGATACAAATCTCGAGGGTTCATTGACGTAGAATTACTATAAGAAATACTAATCTATGAAAACCAACTATAAAGAAACTAACATGAAAGAATATAACAATCTGAAATATAATATACATCATAACTCACATCCTCTGCACATGTCGCAGGGTATGTAGTAATCACTCTAATATAAGTATGATACAATATATAGAATAGGTATCACATCCGATACACTAATACAATATTAAAAAATGATATGATAAGATCAAAACCTCCAAAGATAAATAAGATGAGTATGTATGATACAAGGATCAAGGAACAAGAAGATGAAACAACAACAAGGATCATCCAAGCACCTGGATACGAACGTCAGATCTCAAATGGTAAAAGAATCACTACCAACTGACCTCGTGGAACCATAGGTACACTCTCACTATACTGAGGAGATAATATCAGTCCCACACACACGGGTATACAACAAGAAGAAAAGTAAAGATATACAATACAACACGAAGGTATGCTTAGGAAGGTATTAGAAGCTCTCTAAAAAATAATAAGGAATCTACACAATACAAGAGGCACCAGACACATGTAGGAAACCTATGATGCATGTAGGGAAGTGTCTCTGTGTAAACAAGCCATATCCTTACGCCCCTTGGGCGGACAAGCATCATCTCTCACTCCCATCTTTAACATGTACTAACACTCAAGGCATGGGAGAGGCACACTATTGTCTTGCTAATAATTAACCTAGAATTTTATTAAGTTTTCACTTTTCTAACTTACTTCTAATGAGTTGCCTTGGTAAGCCACTTGTAGGCCCTGGTCTCCATTGTAAGCCACTTCCCTCCTATACACCTATATAACCTACCCTAGGCTCATAGATCAAATAAAAATCACAATGATAGAATATGTCTCAAATCTAGTTCCTACCCATCTAGGAACATACTAGTTCTCATTAACCAAAATCAACATAAGATGCTCTCTAAAGTATGCATATAAATTCAACACTGCAACAAGGTTGGATGGATGTGATCCTCACAATATCATCTCAGACATGTCAAATGTAAACAAGCACGTCAGAATAATTATACAAGACAAAACAAGGAAACACATGCCTCTAGCGACGCAACCCTTCCTAAGGCCTCACACTACCTATGAATGACAAAACGTATATACCAAACATACATGTTACATATGAAAAATACACAATATATTAACATTTCCAAACCCTATATTGGTCTAAGAAAATATTGCCAAGGTCATTAAATAAAATAATTGATCTAGATAATTAAACTAAGTTTAATTATAATAAGTATCAACTTACAACTAAAATTTACAAATAAATTTCATTATAATATTTATTAAAGAAAAGTATATCAAAATTAAAAAACAAATTAACTTAATAATTAAAAACAAATATAGATAATAATTAAACAATTATAAATATAAATCTAACTAAATAATACTTAATTACAAATGAAATATAAATATAACTAATCAAAAACTATAACTAATTAAATTTAAAATAAATAAAATAAGATATATAATGCAGATAAAAGAAACCATTTATAGAAACTAAAACTAAAAAGAGACATAAATAAATATATATTAAAAAGAATCTAACTATATTAATTAATAAAAAATAAAAAAATTTAACTTAAATTAAATTAAATAACTTGCGAGGGAGTATTAATCAAATAACTTAGTAATTAAATCCATTTTTTATCATAAACAAATTATTAATAAAATAGAAGATGCCATCATAGAAACTATCAACTCTAAAATAACCAAATTACAAAAGACAGATCTCTTTATGAGTCATTGGGATGAAAAGATGCGCAGAAACTGGATTGGTCTTACTCTACCACCCTTTATCGGTGTAGGTAATCTTGAGAAGGAACTAAAATGCGAAGAATGTAAATGGTCCTTACCATCAGAAGACTGGTTTAAACTTAACTTTGATGGTGCATCCCAGGGAAACCCCAGTGAGGCAGGAATTGGATGTACTATTCATGATAGCTTGGGCTCAGAAGTGGCAACTCTGGCTGCCCATATTGGATCTGAGACTAACAATTTGGCTCAAATGATGGCTCTAGTTCGAGGTCTCCAATTATGCAAAAATTTAGGGATCAAAAATTTAGAAATCGAGGGGGACTATGCAATTATTATCAACGCCTTAAGGAAAGGAAATACACCAAACTAGAAACTAAATTCCCTCCTCTCACAGGCTCTAACCTTATGTCAATCATTCAAACAGATAACCATAAATCATATCTATCGAGAAGGAAATGGAAGAGCATATCAACTGGCAAACTTAGCTTCACCCTATCTTGAAGACAACCCCTTGTGAATTGTCCTAGGTCATTTTAACCATCCCTCCAACACAACACCGTGCCTGATCTCATAGATTGGTCACCCTAATGCATGTATAAAAATATGCAGATATGTATGTATGTATGTACATTGATATGTATGTAGGTATGTACATATGAAAGTGTGTACATATGTATGTATATATGTATGTAGATATGTATGTATGTACATATCTTTATACATATGCAAACAACCCCCGCTTTTTTTCTCCCACATACACTGGTACTTTCATTTACATCAATTCAATCCCATATTAACACATGTCGCTCATACACACAATTTCATATCTTCTATACTAATATTCATAGACATTTATATACAAATATATACATATTTATATATAGACATATATGATTATCCATCTATTTGGAAAATGGAATACACATATATTCACACCTATACATATACTCACAGATATATATACACATATATAAATATTTTTTCTTTGTCATATAGAGGCTCTTTATATATTTACATATATATATATATATATATATATATATATATATATTGATACACACACACACACATATATATATGTCCTTTCATCCTTAGTTATTATGATTTCATTGCAATCAATATTAAATATTAGAGTCCTAGACTTTCATGGCTCCACCTAACCTAATGATTTCAATCAATGAGTCAAGCATGAGTTTTTCTACTCATGCAATTAAGGAAGGAGCAAGTTACACTGATTTAAAACCCACTTGTCTACATTTCTGTAATAAAGGACTGAATTAAGTAAGGCAATAATTATTGCCTAGGGGCTTGCGAATGACAAGGCTAATTTAGGGTTAAGTAATCAGAATCCTATATTAAAGAAAAGAGCAGGCTTAATTAGCATTGTCAAGTACTCATAAGGATTTTCTAGTATTGAATATTAGTTCTCAGTAAGGATGGAATCAAGGCTTATCACGTATCCACTAAGTGATAATCGGGATATGGCAATTTGTGGTGCCATAAAACCTTAAAGATGGAACAGGATTCTGAAGCCTATCCTGGAAGATGCTAGAAGAGCTTTGGAAAAGGGTATGGGGGATGACCATTTTGATAATTCCTTCACATTCTGGACTAATGGAAACATAGTGGGTCTTTTTATAGCCCTAGCTACCTTTGTAGGCTTTAAGAAGGGTGAATCACACAGTTAATTTTTGTAGATGATATTCTGGGTGGTTTGTGTTAGAGTTGTCATATTATAGCTAATAATTAATTTAATTAATTATTAGTCTATTATACTCTACGCTTAAGTTAAACTTAGGCATCTTATTATTCTTTAGGGGTTTCACCTTTAGGGTTTCGTGATTCCTTTTATAAGGGTTCACCTCTTTGTTTTTCATAAGGAGTTTTCACATCTCATTGTAACATCTTGAAACATATTGTTAATATATTATTTTCTTGTGCATATGATGTCTCCTATATTTTGGCCTCCATAGATTCTTCCTATCTTTTTTTCTTTACTTCTTCCATGTGACAGAGTTATGCATGCAGGTGTTCTTGGGAGAATAGGGTTTTATCTATTCTAACATGGTATCAGAGCCATCTTGCTGCTCGTTATTCGTGCTTTGTCAAAGTGTTTCAGAAGCTGGAGGTTTTTCTGACTTTCTCAAAGTTTTTATGTGGATTTAGGGGGGACCTTTGTTTCTAGTCATCTTGGGCTCAAACGAACATTACCGTTGTGCTCAGAGTGCCCAAAAACCCCAGAATCCATATAACATTTGTCCATTTTGGACAACTTGCCTCTGAGGAAAAAAAAATTGGTTTTCAGTGTCGTACGGGCATGGAAATTGAGGAAAAAATTCAAAAAAACCTCTTTTTTCTAAGTTTTTTTATGCATTTAAAAATGCACTAGGTGTAATTTCATTCGTGCAACTGTTGCGCCGCCACCGCTCCCCCACGGCCCAGCCCACGCCGCCCTCCGCGGCCCCCGTCGCCCTGCGCACCACTGGCACTCTGCCCGGCGCCCACCGCCGCTCCGCCCCGCCAGCCTCCACTGCACCAGCTTGTGCCTCCCAGCCCCTGCCGCCACCCGTCGCGCCGCCACCCCGCTCTGGCTCTGCTGCCCAGCCGTGCCGCAGATTGGGCCGCCCGACGGGCGTTAAGCCCCACGGGCTTATTTATGCCCAACAGCAGGTCATATGGCAACCAGGGGCCCCGTGGGATTCTTTATGCCCAGCGGCGGTCATATGGCGCCCAAGGGCTTATTTTATTTCAACCCCAGGGGCTTAAAACCTAAATTTTTGGTGCTTTCTGACCTCCTGGTACTGTTTTTGCTCTATCTGGAGCATATAGAGGTATTTTTCTGACTTCCTTATATCGTCGGAAAGCTCTTTCTGAGATCTTTCCAATGATGGAGGTTGGGGTTTTGGGTTCTACCATTTTAATATTTTTTTTTGTCAAAGTTCGATGTCTATTTTTTGCCTTCCGGGAGCCATATCTTGCTCATCCGGACTCTATTTTTGGCAAACCAGATATTGTCGGAAAGCTGGTTCAGTGAATTTTTTAGTTGCAGGAGTCTTTTTTCCAAATTCTACTCCAGGTTCTTTCTCCTCTGAGTTTTTCTCTGGTGGATTACTTGGGATCTACAGGTCCTGGGATCTCTTCTTCTGATCTTCTGGCTCACTCTTCTTTCTGACTTCTGAGCATTGTATGCTTCTCTTCTATAGCATTTTCTTTTCTATAAACGCACTGAGATAAAGTTCTTGCTTTTGCATATCTAGAATTTTGAGCACCTTGTGTTTGTATGTACTTGCACTCAGTTATAAAGTGTCATGGGGGGATTATGATGTTTTGCCTTTTGTTCTTATCCACCTTTGTCAAGTGAGCGTACCTTCCATGACATTAACCCATACTGTGTGTCGGTGACACCACCCTTTATCCTATGCTTGTACTTTTATTGCCCTGTTGGTGTTCCTGATTCTTCTTTCTGTAGATGTTTCTGGCATTTCATTTTAGTGTTCTTGTCACCCCTCTCCCTGTTTAGCATTATGGGGGGGGTTCACCTATTGGCTCTATTGCTTCCTTGGTTCAGTTGAGGGATCTACGTATTCTATTTTTGTTCCTATGTACTAGGCGGATGCAGTGGCTAGGCACCTATGCATTCTGGTGAGATGGATCATCTACTATATAGACACTCGTTCATTCCTACTTTTGGAGGTCACCTCTTCAATTGATTAGCTCTTCAGACTTTGTCTTCTCTACTTGGTCATGCACTATTTTAGTGGGGGTTCCAGCAGTTACTTCTGACAGTGTTTGCAGCTTCATGCTTTGGAGATGCTTCTTACTCTTTCTTGTTCCTTTCTTTGGGACTTTCCCTAGATTGGAGGCTTTTTTTCCTTCATCTAGTTTATTTCTTGTACTTGGATACCTGATCAGGCCTAGTTGCTGGGACCCATAGTTCCTTTCATGCATTTTGTTTTCATGCATCTTTAGTCTTTAGCTGTTTAGCTTCTCCCTAATTTACACTTAAGGGGGGTGTTAGAGTTGTCATATTATAGCTAATAATTAATTTATTTAATTATTAGTCTATTATACTCTACGCTTAAGTTAAACTTAGGCATCTTATTATTCTTTAGGGGTTTCACCTTTAGGGTTTTGTGATTCCTTTTATAAGGGTTCACCTCTTTGTTTTTCATAAGGAGTTTTCACATCTCATTGTAACATCTTGAAACATATTGTTAATATATTGTTTTCTTGTGCATATGATGTCTCATGTATTTTGGCCTCCATAGATTCTTCTTGTCTTCTATTCTTTACTTCTTCCATGTGACAGGGTTATGCATGCAGGTGTTCTTGGGAGAATAGGGTTTTACCTATTCTAACAGTTTGGAGAATATGGTATATTTCATTAGTAACCAGCTGACTGTGTCGTTTTTGGAAACAATGATGCAAACGGTAAAAGAAAATTTAAAATACATCCCAAACAGTCAACGGGTTCCGATGCTTGTTTTCAAAAATGAGAAGGCTTTTGACACTCATTGGCCTAAAATGCAAAGAAATATGGATTTCCTGTTTAAACAGCTACTGGAAAAAGAAATGGACAAAGACTGGTTCCTCAAGTACTGGCGTGACGAGGGTTTTGATATCCCAGAAGTTCTGGAAAACACAGAAATGGAGAAATTTCGTATAGTGGCTCCATCAATGAAGAAATGCTCTAAAATGTTGAAGGACTCGGAAGAAGAAGAAGTGGCCATTATAATAATAATAAAAAGTGAAGGTGATTGGAACTATGACTTTCTCCACAAGGATTAAATAGAATTCGTGGTAAGCCATAAGGGTTTTCAGTAAATATTAGTAATAAATGATATAAGTTTTTTGTTTATATTATAGACATAGAATAGGGCAAGAGATATAGTATAGTATTAGTATAAGTAAGAATTTTCAGAAGATTATGGTTAAGTATCGTGGAACAGCCGATAAAGTATTATGCAAAGAAGTAAATATTTTTTTTGAAATATATACACTGTATGTAAAAATGTTACGGATATAGACAAGGAAGATATATCTTTTTTATTATAGATAAATTTTTAAATTTTAAATGCACAAAAGGGAAATTACTGATTAATAAGTAGAAGTTAGTTTTCTTAATGACACTATACCTGTGTAAAATGGACATTCAGAAGTTATTCTTATGAAATACGGGCAATATGAAATTCACCAAGTAATTGAGGCAAGGATAAGACACCTCTAGGATATGGAACTTAAATGAAGGCTCCTAATGTATAATCAGTTCCTATAATTAGCAGCTCTTAGAGTTAATATCTATGATTATATTGATATACAACTAGTAGATAACCAAAAAGATAGAAAGATAATGGTATAAAAGAGTAAAATTAGTGAAGGATGGTGCCTGCAAGTATTTAGTTCTCTATTGTATAGTAGGAAAGTGGTCAATGTCTTAAAACATTTTTACAAAATATATATATTTTTAAAAATAATTAACGCAAAAGTCATAATGTAACTTTCTGAGGGTACATTTTAACAATCATTTGATCTTTATTTTGTATACATAAACATATATTCAAATACTCACCGAAAAAATATATAAGGTTATATATATTAATAATGTTATATACATTTGATGTTTATAAATTTATTTTATTTTTCTATGAATAAATAAAAATTTATTTAATGTAAATATACTTACGGAGACATATATGTTTGTAATTTATCCTAGTATATCCTCTTACTATTAAATCTGCCAACCTGTAGAAGTTGAATCGATGTCGCTTCCTCTCCACATGGTCACATACCTCTCGAGCTAATCTCCCTATATTTCAGCCCTTAAGGGACATAACTTAGGCAAGTGGTCTCCTCTATCTCAGAAAATATGACCATGCCCATCAAGCTCGAGGGTCCTCAAATCCAAATTGCTTTCGACGCACCTATATTTGCATTGAGGATAAAAATTGTTTTACTCTCTTCTCATCATTTAGTCATCGGGGAAGTTCTTAGAGTCCTGGGCAGGGAGTGTATCAACAATTTGGATAGGCACAGAGTCAACTCGGATATTCCTTCTTTATTCATTGGCTCGGCCCTCCAAGCAGGGACAGACAAACTACCTCTAGGGATTCTATTCAGAAGACTGTTCAAAATAATTACTTAGGTGACTTGGATAAAGTTCTGGCCAATATTAGGGAGGATCTCACAATACCCAAACCATGTTTTTATGATCTATCTTTGGTAGGAGATTGACCAGTCCTGGCCTTCCCAGTTCTGCTAGTAGATGACCTAGAGCTCCTTGTCGCTTGGGCTCCCACCATGAGAAGAAATCTAAACTTCCTTTTCTATTTCTTTCATGTTAAACTTCCAAAAGGAGTGGACTGGATTGATTCTTTCATTTTGGAAGACCAAGTAGGAGTATGGGAATCTGATTATGAACTTAGCACCAATATAGATATACCATATCTGAGGAGACATTTTAATGTAGAAATTGACTCTCTCTCTCTCTCTCTCTCTCTCTCTCTATGGATGAAGAATAAAACATGGGTAAGGAATTGTAAATCTTACTTCTAAATCACCAGCTACTGGTTTTTCTTTGATTGTACTAATTTAAGGGATTGATTATCTTTGCTCAGGAACATTGACTATTGGAGTGCTAGCAGTACTGGATGTTTTCTTCATCTCTAATGGTATGTCTTTTAGGAATTTAATGGCGTGTATTAAGTTTTATGAGACATAATATGTTTAATGGTAACCATCCTGGTACCCCCTATCTAACCCAATAGAAAGTTTAGCCTTTTTCCGCAATCGAGCAGAGCTTTGTCCCACCTCTTTTTTCCCGGTTACCCAGGGATTTCCTTCCATTCGTCGTTCATTAACTATGTAATCTATGTAGTTTTTTTTGCATCAGCCGACTTAATAATACTCATCCATACTTATACACACACACACACACACATATATATATACTCTTTTATATTCCATCAGTTTTACTCAGGCATATTCAACTGCATATATATGACTAGTCACAAATATAAAGTTTACTCAGGGAAGTATCAGATATCTAGTAAAGACTTCTTGAAGCCTTGAATCAATATTTTTTAAAGTAATGGAATGTTTCCTTGTGGTCTCCCAATTTTCAATAGTCTCTAGTTAAGGTTTTTAGTAATTATGCTCTCAGTGTAGATAGTAGCTTATTAGGGATAGGGTAGGTTGTAAGTGATTTGAAGTATGGTTTTTAGAGTTACTGCCCTGAACCAGAACAGATGCCATAAGTACTCCAGAGAATCTGGATGTTTTCTCTATTCAGGCCCAGACTGGTTCCCGGGTATTGGGAGTCTCATTTTATATGTTTAAGAGACTCCCAAGTCTTAGCTTGGATCTTGTTCTGGTTTTTAAAGTCTGCTTCTTCAAAGTTCAGGAGTAGGATGATCCTTTTGGCAGACTCATCATCCTTGTTTTTGACAGGTTTTCCCTGGAAGCTTTCAAAGTCAATCGAGTGTTAGGTGTGTTATTAAGGGGATATATCCAGCACTTGGAAATTATCTCCTGATAGTATACGGAAATAGTTATATGTGTGTGTGTGTGTGTGTGTGTTTATGTCGATAGATATATATCTTTATATTTATAGATATATTTATATTGATATGCTGACACTTAAAACACTATAAATGTATCATGTATATGACTATGCAAGCACGTAAAAGAAATAAGCTACTTCATATTATTCTCATATCAAAGCAATATAGGAACTTATAATTGGTATGTCACTACAATTTAAAAAATCTGGAATACATCCTCTGATATTTAGCCTCAAAGACATATTTTTGGAATTTATTCTATTTTCATTTGTTTTAAGTTTTCAAATCTAATGTAATGATAGAAACACAATTTAGACTAATAAACACACAGAAAAACAAATATAGTTCAAAACATGAAGATTAGATGAAGCTAACCTTAAGATAGTATTGCCTTAAATTGATCGTGTATTAGTACTCTTTCTTCTCCTTTTGATATAAATATAAAAATATATATAATGACATGTTTGTACTAACATCCTACTTACTTTAAATAGAGACGGAAGTATTAGAGAGCTATGAGACCCAATTTCGGACTCTGCTCATTCATTTGTTTTCTAGTAACACTTAGTCAAACTAATTTATGTAGATCAGTATTTCATTATAATCCTAAAATAATGTTCTAAAATGGATGTGATGCTCTAAATTAGTAGGTTCTAAAACTTGAATCAAGGAATACCAAACTATTAATATATCATATATTAAGGGAGTTTCAAACTAACGATTATCAAAAGCATTAGACAAGTTTCCTCTAGTGTTTGTGTATGCAGGAAAGGCAATGGACACCAAAGACATGATTGGGAATTCAAGAATCAGGGACAAAGCTCAAACAACCAATAATCCAGCATTAGGGTTTCAACAAGCTATTTTAATCATCGTCTTGGGCATCTGCTAAAAAATTAGAATCTCATAGAATTGGTACAATATCTTGTAACTTTATGAAGGAACGCCTTCACTATAATTTGTAAATGAGGGAATGCCCTCATAATAATTGTAATTCGTAATCTGGACCTAGGGTCCTGGGCAAGACTGGAGGTTTTCTTCTCCATTCTTTCCTACCAGTGCCCGCAGAGAATGGAGTCTTTTGTAAAACTTGGCAATTTTTAATATTAATATAATCTATAGACCTCAACCTTTTACCAATCAAAAAAAAAACTATTAACTTATAACTATAATTTACAACTAAATTTCATTATAATATTTATTAAAGAAAATTATATCTAAATTAAAAAACAAATTAACTTAATAATTAAAAAGAAATCTAGATAATAATTAAACAATTATAAATATAAATCTAACTAAACAATACTTAATTACAAATGACATATAAATATAACTAATCAAAAACCATAACTAATTAAATTAAAAATAAATAAAATAAGATATATAATGCAAATAAAAGAAACCATTTATAGAAACTAAAACTAAAAAGAGACATTAATAAATATATATTAAAAAGAATCTAATTATATTAATTAATAAAAAATAAAAATAAAAACTTTAACTTAAATTAAATTAAATAACTTGCGAGGGAGTTGGGGTCCTACCTCCCACCCCTTCCCCATCATGTCAAGGAAATAAAAGAACTCAAGTGGGGAAAGTTCCCATGTAGGAGAAAAGTTCCCATATTTTATTCTTTTTTAAAAAAAGCCAAGTCAAAGTTGAAACATCCCCTCCCACGCATGACATGTTTGTTATTTATTTATTTATTTTATTTTTCTTAAAAAAAACTAAAATCTAATGTAAAGAGGTATTTTTATATTTTTTTTTTTAAATTAAAGAATAACAACTTCTTCTTCTTCTTTTTAATATAAAAAAATAAAGAACAATTATATATGTATATATATTTGTAAGTATATATAAATAAAAGAAAGTCATGTAATAACCAAAAGGTCTTTATATATATTTCATCTTTTCATGCAATTATTACTTTTAAGATATATTTTCCTATCGAAGCCCTATTATGCAATTTTCCCTCATTTTCCAAATCAACCATGGAGATCTGAAGCTTAGACAATAATTTCAATTTTAACAAAATGAACATGAAATTCGTTTACAAGACAACACGCAAAACCCTAACTAGGTAAACAATAATAATTTCTTCTTTTAAAACTAATATATTTAATGAAACCCTAGTGTTCAAAGCACATATTTGAAAACCCTAATGGTAATTTTAAAAACTAAAACCTTCAAACGAAACCCTAATGCTTATTTAATAAACTAGATAATTCAATGAAACCCTTAAGCCCAAAGTACAGAGCCGATAGAAATACATGAAGGAAAAGTCATAGAACTGATCAAATAACCTATTACACAAATTTAACCAAATCAAACGCCAAATATCATACAAGGAAGTTTCAGACACAGGATCCCAGCAATCCAGATGCATAAAAGACAAGGATATGGACAGCTGGAATTAACAACTTTTAAAAATCCTACATTAATAACTAATGAGAAGATTTGATACAAATCCGAAGCAAAAGCACGAATCCAAAATACTCCTAAGCTTCCAACAAATTCTTTAGCCTCCTGAATTCTCCTTCCACATGATTGAACTGCCTCCAAATGGCTTTCAATTCAGATATATAGAAAACCAGGCAATTAAGTTACAAAAGTGCAACCCTAATTAGGAATATTAATTATTAATTAAAAGAAATACTTTAATTTCAATTTCACTTTAAAAAATGCACAACTTAACTTTCAAATCCTTTAAAAAATATGTGAGGCCTCACCCCAAGCGTGTCATAGCTTTTCTGAATTTGCTTCTCATAGACATAGCATTTGATACTTTATTTTGATGCATTATGATTATACATCTTATGCTGTGGATTTGGTAACTTTGGATTTAGATGCATATTATTTCATGATGCTCTTGACAGATTATTTTATGATACAATTATGAACTTTCATTATTGATAGTTGATTTGGTGAATGTTATGATAATGTGATGGATTATTGATGATTATGGGATTAATTAGGAAATGGGTGATTTGAATTCAGTTTTGATGCAATCTGAATTTTATTATGAAATGAAAGTTAAATGTTTATATGATGGTTGTTAGAATGATTTAGAATAACTGAGAGGGGGGGTGAATCAGTTATCCTTAGGTCAAGATGTACCAATTGAACTTTCAAACACTTTAACCAACTTAGATATACTCGACAATCCACTTAGTCTCTATAGCATATAATTAGTAACATAAACTTGCAGTCCACTGTCCTAAAGTAATCAACTTGCAGAATATAAAATTTTAACAATAAAACACATTAGATAACATTCACACAAGTATCACACCAGGATTTAATGTGGAAACCCAATATGGGAAAACCACCAGTAACATGCTACCACATTTTCACTCTTCTTAAGTGAGCTCTGTGAGGAGCCAACCCTGTTAAAGGTTACAATACACACTATTAAATGTGGCCCTATTAAAAGTGAGCCTTGTTAGAGGACTTAGATCATTCCATTAGAATGTCACCTTGATTAAAGGATTTACAATATGATTGTTAGGTCAACCTTGGTTAAAAGGATTTTGATTGATACAACGGTTAGAAAGTAACAGTAGATTTGATTTGAAACATACAAGTCACTTTGCAAAAACAGATCCACCTTCACTCAAATGATAATTCGCTTACTGGCTTCCATTGTCATCTCTATCACTCAGATCTGCTTGGAAATCCCTCAAGCAATCACCACTGTGTAGTCTTGTACTACTCTTCTCAGCCTTCTCTTCCTTCTTAGATTTTTCAATCAATTGAATTAACCTCCTCTGACATAACCTACAATCAGGTTAATCGTATACCTCTCTGACCAGGTAGCTTGATCTTTTATTGTTTAATCATCACCATAGATTTTAGGGTTTGGTTAGATCCAACGAATCCTTCCAACATTTCGTTTACCTTCTACCTTGTAGAATAGATATCAAAACTCCTTCTTGAATCCATACATAAAAATAGTTAAACATGTATTAAAATCTCATTTAATTCTCCATTACGATCATCCTTATCTTAAATACACTTTACATATCCCAAGAATTCAACTATGTCAGTTGGGATCTCAAATCTTCCTTAAACTCAAAATACTGACACTCGGTCATCACCATGTTCTTTCGCTTGGTCATCACTAGATAACTCGGTAATTATTTATGCTCAGTAAATGTTGATTCTCGGTAAACACTATATTTTCTTGGCATATACTAGCACTCGGTCGACACTTGCATCACTCGGCACAAACTACTTGAACTTATGTTTCTTAATCTTATGCTTTCTTACTCGGTCAAGACTAAACTTTTATTCTTCAAATCTTCACTTGGTGTTAAAGATAAACAACATATTGCATTACCAAGGTGCAATCTCATCAAGTACCCATTGTAGTTTCACATAACTCAACCATTTCACCATGTCTTCTTGTTATCTCCTCTGTTCAAATCTTCTTCACCAATCAATTGATATGGCACTTTACAAGATAGCAACTGTCTTACCAATTAAGGTTTGACATCAATGGAAATATAACAATTATTTCAATTGTAGCTTCCAACAATCTCCCTCTTTGGCATTGATGGAAAACACATGCAAACAACGCATGCAAGGTTACCAAACAATCCAAACAGTATGTTCTTTGTTAACAGATTTTCATTAATGTCCTTAGCTTCATTCTGATTCTCTCCAATACAAATATCAGCTCCCTCTTTGATAGATTTCTCTATGTATCTTATCTCCCTCATTGTCTTCTCACTGAATATCTCCCTCATAGTATTATCTCCCTTACTGTCATATCTTCCTCTTTTACAATAATGTCAAAGTCATACATCTTCACCATGTAGATATCTCTGTGTCAACTACCTAAACTATATGCTCCCTCTTTCATCTTGCTTATGACTGATCAACATCTTGTGCGTTACTCTTCACAACTTTAGGAAACTCCTAAAGTATGACAACCTTTGCATCAATTTTTCAGATATTCTGAGTAATAAATTTGATGCAATCACTCCATGTGATCCTAGTTAGCCTCAGCTAAGGGAATCACCCCTAATTTACCTCTCAGATACTCATGAGCATCCTTAGGTAATGGTTTAGTAAATATATATGCTAACTATTCCTTTGTGTTCACATATTCTAGTCTTACTTCTTTATCTTGTACTAACTCTCTCAAGTAATGATACTTGATTGCAATATGTTTGGTCTTTGTGTGCATCACATGATTCTTTGATATATTGATAGCACTTGTGTTATCACATAAAATAACAACTAGTTCAATGATCTCTTCCTTCATACCTTTCAACAATTGCTTGATCCACACAATGTTTGAATAATTAACTGTTGTTGCAACATATTCAGCTTCTGTTGTTGATTGAGAAATACAATTTTATTTCTTGCTTGTCCAAGAGATTAATCTCTATCCTAGAAATAATGTGCCACCACTTGTACTCTTTTTGTCATTAACATTACCTACCAAACCTACATCTGTATAAAATTTTAGTTCAAACTTCTCATTCTTCTTAAAATATAATCCATAATCCTCTATTCCCTTCAAATATCTTAGTATCATTTTCACTGCCATCATGTGAC
>MU226702.1:137383-184083 GCA_018584345.1 Thuja plicata
TATATATATATATATATAAGTATCCTTGGCTATTTTCAGTCCTTCAAGATGTATGCCTTTAATTAATCCTAGCAAATATATACTGCTCGGTGAATATATTGTTTATCCTTTTTCTAAGCTTTGTCAAAATGCAGTAAATAGACTTAGTGTTTACCGACCAATCCATTTTTAGTAATGTGTAAAGAAAAACATCAAAGCAATGAACCATATACACATTTGACACTTAGATTTTAATGTGGAAACCTTGTTAAGGGGAAAACCACTTGGGATGGTAACCCAAAATTTTCACTCTTCTGAAGTGAGCTCGGTGAAGAGCCAACCCTGTTAAAGGTTACAAACACACTGTTAAGTGCGACCTTGTTAGAGGATTCAAAACTAACAGTTTGTCGTTTGACCTAGCATTCACTATGTTGTCAACATGAGAAACCTTTTGATACTCTTGAGTATCTCAATACAATAAGGATGGTTAAATCTCACTCGGTTAAGAGATTTTATGAATCAATGGCTAAACTGAAACAGTAAATGATTTGTTCAATGATACAACTTAACTTGCAGGTTTTCAGATCTATTGTAAGTCCATATCACCTCTCTGATCAATATGCTCTTCAATTCCTTTTCTCCCCTCTTTACTTCTTTCTGCTCGATGAATGTTGTTTCTTCTCTATTACTCGGTGTCTGTAGAATTCTTGGCTTTGTCCTTTAGCTTGTATGATCAGATCTGCATGAAGACTTCTATCTTCACTATAATTATATTCAACATTCCTCCTTTCATAATAAATTACTTGTCTCTTTATATAGACATGATTTTACCATTTCAATGTCCTTGTCTTTCTTGTTCTTGACGTAGATAGCTTTCTTGATCCGTAAATCTTGCCATGCATTGCTTTAATCTTTAAAGCTCTTCCTTGGATTTATTCCAAAAATCTCTCCTTGTTATCTATGCTTTAAATCTCCTTCTTATCCTAAGTTCAACTAATCGATGAAAATAAACCAATCAATCAATTAACTCTAAATATAGCTCCTACTAGCTAAGTGTTTTGTCATTTTCTCACTCCAATGGATTTCGGTGATCAGCTCTTAGTTTTCTCGATCATTGAATCCAGTTGTCCTTGGGCATCACCTTCATTTTTTCTTGGTGACCACTTCAGTTATGCTCGGTGTTGTGGTGCTCGGTGTTGCGGTGACTTCTCGGGATTCTTTGTCTGTCGGTGTGCACTGTCCGTCGGTGTTTATTGTCACTCAGTGTATAGTGGCTTTTTATGTTTACCGATAACATAAACTTTATCTCTTTGGTTTCCTGAAGTCTATCACAATATGTATATGAGAAATAATAACATATTAAGTTGAGATCAATTACAATACAATACATTAACTAATTTAATGTCTTGCATTTACTTTTTGCAACTCGGTGATCATCAACTTGTCATCTTCAAACATTCAATTAGTTATAGTTCAACAATCTCTCCCTTTGGCATTGATGGAAACATACTATCAAAAATATGAAATATGTCATATTATATCAAACTTATTGTTCTATAACCAATACAAATATCTGACTCTCGGTAAGCTCTTCTAGCTTAGATTTGATTCTTGCAGAGTGATTTTCTTCTTTCCCTTCAATGGATAGATGTAGCAAATATTTCTTCTGCTTCTGTCTCTCCCTTTGTTGTAGAGTCTCTTCTCCAATACTCTCCCTTTGATGGATGGTTACTTCATTTAATATTTCTCTTCTTGGAAGCTTTCTCTCCCTTTGAATGTTCTTTTCTCTCCCTTTGACAATTTCTTTTCTTTGATGGATATTTCTTTTAATCTCTCTCCCTGATATGATATTTCATTATTGGATATCTCTCTCCCTTTGACAACAATACCAAACAAAACTATATCCCTCTCCATCTCTCTTGTCCATCAACAATATAGCTCTGTAGTAGCCAATAATATCTCTGGTGTTCGGTTCTGATAAGTACCTTCTTGTATTGATATGTCATTGCAGTCCATATCTTTTCTTGCATCAACATGATTGACCTTATGATAATGTGTAGGTTGATGCAGCTCCCTAGTCAACTTAGTGACCAGTAGACAAGGGTCAGACCCCTAGTCTATTCCTCAAGTAATCAAATGTATCTTTTGGCAATGGCTTTGTGAATATGTTTGCTAATTGTTCTTTGGATTGCACATATTCTAGTATCACCTCTTTCTCTTGTAATTTTTCCCTCAAGTTATGATACTTAATTTCAATGTGCTTTGTCTTAGCATTAATCACAAGGTTCTTGGAAATGTTGATAGCACTTGTATTATCACAATAGACAATCACTAGATCAAGGATTTCCATATTTATTCCTTTCAACAATTGCTTGATCCATGCAATGTTAGAATAATTTGCAGCAGCAACAGCCACATATTTTGCTTCTACATTAGATTGAGATATGCATCATTTCCTTTTACTTATCCATTGACAAGTTTGTCACCCATAAAAAATGCTCCTCATGTTGTGCTCTTCCTATCATCTATGTTTCCATCCCAATCAGCATTTGTATAAACTTGTAGCTCAAAATTGCCTTCTTTATTATACCACAAGCCATAGTCTTCGGTATTCTTCAGATATCTTATAATTCTTTTGACAGCAGTCATGTGTGATTCCTTGGGATTATTAGAGAATCTTGCAACTATACCAACTGCATGGACTATATCTGGTCTAGTATGTACAGCATACATTAGTTTGTCAATCATAGATATTTATAAGGTCTTATTTACCTTGGTTGACTTGTCTTCCTTTGTCAATTTTCATCATGTTGTCATAGGTGTTCCAACCAGTTTGTAGTCCTCTATTTTGAATATCTTAAAAACTTATTTTATGTAATTGGATTGTGTGATGTAGATTCATGTATCCTGTTGTAGAATCTATAGACCAATAAAAATTTTGATCTCTCCAAACATTGACATCTCAAACTCTTTGCTCATTTCATCAGCAAATGATTTACATAACATATCATTACCTCCAAATATGATGTCCTCAACAAATATTTCAGCAATCAGAATCTTATCATCAGTATCTCCTTTCAAATACAGATTATTGTTATCACTTGTTCTTACAAATCCAATAATAATGAGATAAGAGTGAAGTCTTTCATACCATGCTCTCGGTGCTTGTTTCAATCTATACAAGGCTTTGTGTAATCTACATACCATGTTCCTTTTGTTAGGATCAACAAACCTTTCAGGGTGTTCAATGTATACCTCTTCTTCTAGTATTCCATTCAGAAATGCAGATTTTACATCCATTTGGTATACTTTGAATCCATTGAAAGCAGCATAAGAAAGTAGAATTCTTACTCCTTCTAGCCTAGAAATGGGTGCAAAGGTTTCTCCATAGTCAATACCTTCTTCTTGTTCATACCCTTTGCATACCAGTTTTTCTTTGTTCCTTGTGACTTCTCTATTCTCATTCAGTTTGTTTTTGAATATCCATTTGGTACCAATGACATTTTTTTCACTCTATCTAGGTACTGATGTCCATGTTTTTTTCTTCTCAATATGTTCAATCTCTTCATTCATTGCACTAACCCATTCTTGATTCTCAAGTGCAATATTAACAGATTTAGGCTCAAAATCACAAATTAAACATCTTGTATTAAGTGACTTACTTCTTGTTCTCATTCCATCTCTTTTGTCTCCAATGATTTGGTTATATGGATTGTCTTCTGACATATTTGGCAAGCATAGGTTCAGATCTTTGTTCATCATTTTGATCTTCATTGTGATCGTCATCACTCGGGTCAACATTGTGATCATATTCCTGATTTTTGGTGTGTGCAGCATGTTGCTCGGTTGCATTGTTCTGACGCTAGGTAGCATTACATTGTTGCTCGGGCAAAGTGCCAGGTTCTTCAATGTAGACAAATCTATTGTATTCTTCCAGTTCCTTTCTGATTTCCTCATCATTTTTCTCAGCAAATCCATCCACTTTGACATTTGCACTTTCAATGATTTTGTTAGAGGATTTGTTAAGACATTTATAAGCTTTTCTTTTGGTAGAATATCGGAGAAATATTCCTTCATCACTTTTGGAGTCAAGATTTCCATTTCTATCATCTTTCAAACTATAACATTAACTTCCAAAAATTCTAAAGTAACTTACATTTGGTGTGTATCCATACCATAGCTCATAAGGTGTCTTATTGGTGTCTTTCTTCAATTGAACTCAGTTCATTGTATAGACAGCAATACTTATAGCTTCCCTCCAAAATGTTTGTGTGATGTCTTTCTCTATCATCAGTGTTCTGGCACAATCAACAATTTATCTATTCCTTTTTCAGCAATCTCATTTCACTGTGGTGTTCTCGATGCAGAAACTTGTCTTGTAATTCCATGATCATTACAAAAGTTAGTGAGTTCATCAGAAATAAATTCTCCTCCTCTATCTGATCTACATTTCAATTTTTTTCCACTTTGTTTTTCTACAATAGCTTTATACCATTTAAACATCTTAAATGCTTATGATTTCTCTTTTAAGAACATGACAGTCATCATCCTAGAATAGTCATCAACAAATAGAATGAATTATCTATCACCATAATAGCTCTTTTTTCTCATGGGTCCACATAAGTCAGTATCGACTAACTCTAGAATAGCATTAGATGTGTAGGTTTTGCTCTTGAAACTAGACTTTGTCATTTTTACTTTTTGACAATTCTTACACTTGACATGGTCGAGCTTTGACATGCTCGGTAAGCCTCTTACTTTCCACTTCTTGCTTATCCTAACCATGTTGTCAAAATTCACATGACATAACATTTTATGCCACAACCAAATGTCTTCATTTCTAGCCAATTAACAAGTGGTCTTAATATCATCAAGATAGAATAGGTTACCTTTTGTTTGTTCACTAGTACCGATCAACCTTCTTGTTTCATTATAGATCTTTGCCTTTTTGTTCTCAAATTCAACTCGGTGTCTTGTGTTATTCAGCTGTGAAACACTCAATAGATTATAGTTAAGTCCTTTCAACCAATATGTATTTTCACATCTGATCAGATTATTCAACATTATGGTTCCTTTACCTACAATTGGACAAGGTGAGTCATTACCCATCCTAACTGATCCACCATTATAGTATTCAAAAGTTTCAAACTTTTCCTTATCTTGAGTCATGTGGTGAGTACAGCCACTATCAATAATCCAGACATCATTTTTACTAACCTTAGATATGAGTGCAATTTCAACATACCTTTCTTCTTTGTCTGAATCATCTTTCATAGCAACAAATACTACCTTCACACCGTCATTAGACTTGGTGTCAGTATTTTCAATTTTGTTCTTAACCAGGTAACAAGCCTTCTTGCATTTGTCCTTGTAGTCTCGGTTATCTCTTTTGTCAGATTGTCAGTTTCTTTGGTAATCTCAGTCATCACTTCTGTCAAACTTATTTTCATAAGATCTGTCATTGTTTCTTTCATCTTTTCTCTTGTTAGGGCATATAGCAGCAAAGTGTCTAATTTCTTTGCAATTAAAACAGACCAATGGTAATTTACCTTTATATCTACCTTTGCCTCTCTGCAATCTTCTAGCCATTAGTGCTTCAATTTCATCAAGTTCTTGTTCATCACTATCACTTTCACTATCATTTCTCATAGTGTGTTTATGAATTGATTTACTTATTTTTAGAGAAGATTTGAATGCAGACTCAACAGATGGTAAGACACTGTTGTCATAATTATTCATCTCAAATGAAATAAGTCTACCAATCAAACTATCTAGAGTAACATTTTTATTTGCTACTGCTCTAATTTCTTGAATTGCAGATACTCTAATAGCATAAACAAGCAGTAAGGTTCTCAGAATTTTACTTACCACTATTTCTTCTTCAAGTACACCAAGTACTAAGTGATGTTCTCTCCTTCTTTCATTCTTAGATCATCAAGCTTTCCTCTTAGGCTTATGCTTTAGCTCTTAGCACATTTGTATCTCCTCCATGTACTATCTTGAGTTTGTCCCACATTTGCTTTGCAGTGGTGCATGATTTGACATCTTCAAATTCAGCATCGGATAGTGAAGAAGCAAGTTCTATCATCATAGAGTTGTGTTCATGTTTATCTCTCAATTGATCAACAGTCAGAGGTCTTGTCGGTGCAACATATTCAGTGTCCAACTATTGTGTGACATCATTTCCAATACCTGATAGGTGGAGCCTTATCCATCTTTTCCATGATGCAAATTTGTCTTTGTTCAACTTAGGCACATCCCTTTTACTCATCTTGTGATCTTTAGCTTGAGTCTTGAAACTCTCTTCCAAGCACCAAAGCTCTGATAACAATTGTTAGAATAACTGAGAGGGGAGGTGAATTAGTGGCCTCAAAAATTAATCCAATAATCAACCAAATATATATATATATATATATATATATATCCCCAACTATTTTCATTCTTTCAAGATGTTATATGCCTTTAAGTAATCCTAGCAAATATATACTGCTCAGTGAATATACTGTTTATCCTTTTTCTAAGCTTTACCGAAATGCAGTAAATAAACTTAGTGTTTACTGACCAGTCTAGTTTTAGTAATGTGTAAAGAAAAACATCAAAGAAATGAACCATATACACATCTGACACTTAGATTTTAACGTGGAAACCCTGTTAAGGGAAAAACCACTTGGGACGGTAACCCAAAATTTTCACTTTCTGAAGTGAGCTCGGTGAAGAGCCAACCTTGTTAAAGGTTACAAACACACTATTAAGTGTGACCTTGTTAGAGGATTCAAAACTAACATTTTGTCATTTGATCTACCATTGAATATTTTTTCAACATGAGAAACCTTTTGATACTCTTGAGTATCTCAATACAATAATGATGGTTAAATCCCACTCGGTTAAGAGATTTTCTGAATCAATGGTTAAACTAAAACAGTAAATGATCTGTTCAATAATACAACTTAACTTACAGATTTTTAGATCTATTGTAAGTCCATAATACCTCTCTGATCAATATTCTCTTCAATCCCTTTGCTCCCCTCTTTACTTTTTTCTTCTCGGTGAATGGTGTTGCTTCTCTGTTGCTCAGTGTCTGAAGAATTCTTGGCTTTGTCCTTTAGCCTATATGATCAGATCTGCATGAAGACTTCTATCTTCACTAGAATTATATCCAACATTCCTCCTTTCATAATGAATTACTTGTCTATTTATATAGACATGATTTCACCGTTTCAATGTCCTTGTCTTTCTTGTTCTTGACGTAGAAAGATTTCTTGATCCGCAAATCTCGTCATGCATTGCTTTAATCTTTAAAGCTCTCCCTTAGATTTATTCCACAAATCTCTCCTTGTTATCTGTGTTTTAAATCTCCTTCTTATCCTTAGTTCAACTGATCGATGAAAATAAACCATCAATCAGTTAACTCTAAATATAGCTCCTTGCAGCTATGTGTTTTGTCATTTTCTCACTCCAGTTGATTTTGGTGATCAACTATTAGTTTTCTCGGTCATTGACTCCAGTTGTCCTTGGGCATCACCTTCAATTTTTCTCGGTGACCACTTCAGTTATGCTCGATGTTGCGGTGCTCGGTATACACTATGACTGGTTGGGGTTCTTTATACATCGGTGTGCACTGTCCGTCAGTGTTTACTGTCACTCAGTGTATAGTGCCTTTTTATGTTTACCGATAACATAAACTTTATCTCTTTGGTTTCCTGAAGTCTATGACAATATGTGTATGATAAATTATAAGATATTAAGTTGACATCAATGAAAATACAATACATTAACTGATTTAATGTCTTGCATTTACTTTTTGTAGCTTGGTGATCATCAACTTGTCATCTTCAAACATTCAATCAGTTACAGTTCATCACTTAGGATTTGCAAAAATCTTGCAACAATCCCAACTGCTAATGCAATATCTGGTCTGGAGTGAACAACATATTGTAGCTTCCCAATCATTGACCTATACAAGGTTTTATTGACTTCATCTATCTCATCATTCTTTGATAGTTTTTGTCTAGTAGCCATGGGTGTACTTACAAGTCTGGAGTCCTCCATGCCAAAGGTTTTTAGTATCTCCTTTATATACTTAGATTGAGTAATGTAGATATATTTATTCATCGTAAATACTTGCAACCCAACAAAAAAATTGATCTCTCCAAATATAGACATCTCAAATTCAGTTTACATCTCATTTGAAAATGTTTGGCATAAAGCATCTTGTCCTCCAAATATGATATCATCAACAAATATTTTAGCTAACAATATCCCTCTGCCTTTTTTAGACTTCAAGTATAGATTTCTATTGTCATTTATCCTTGTAAAACCAATTTTGACTAAGTAGTTGTGTAATCTCTCATACCATGCTCTAGGGGCTTGCTTCAATCCATACATCACTTTATGTAGCTTGCAGACCATATTCATCTTGCTTGAATCAACAAATCCTTCAGTTTCTTCAATGTATACCTCTTCTTCTAGTATTCCATTCATAAATGCTGATTTGACATCCATTTGATATACTTTAAATCCTTTGTAAGATGCATAAGCTAGTAGAGTTCTAACTCCTTCCAATCTAGCAACTGGGGAAAATGTCTCACCATAGTCAATGCCTTCTTCTTGTCCATAACCTTTGTATACTAGTCTAGCCTTGTTTCTTATAACTTCTTCATGCTCATTCAACTTATTTCTAAATACCCACTTGGTTCCAATAACATTCTTGTCCTTTTGTCTAGGTACTAGTGTCCAGGTTTTGTTTTTCTCTATTTGCTAAATTTCTTCGTTCATGGCATGTATCCAATCTTCATTATCCAAAACATCTTTTACTGATTTAGGCTCAAATTCACATAACAAACATGTCCGATCTTTCAATTGCCTTCTTTTCATGACCTCTGAATATTTTTCTCCAATGATTTGATCTGGTTTATGATGTCTTCTTACATATTTAGCTAGTGTAGGCTCTCGTCTCCTTTCTTCTTGTTGTTGGTCTTCAGATTCATCATAAAAATTCCATTCAGGTTCATTTTGTGTCTATGCTTTCTCTTCTGATTGCTCAATAGTTACCTCCTGATGCTCGAAAACTTTGTTAGTGTTATAATTCAAACACTTGTACTCTTTTCTCTTAGTGGAATAACCTAGGAATATGCCTTCATCACTTTTAGCATCAAGTTTTCCATTTTTATTGTCCTTCAGTACATAACATTTTCTTCCAAAAAATTCAAAGTATTTTACATTAGGTGCATAACCATACCATAACTCATAAGGTGTAATATCAGTACCTTTCTTGACTTGTACTTAGTTCAAGGTATAGACTGTCGTACTTACAACTTCTCTCAAGTACTTTTGTGCAACATTTTTCCCTATCATCAGTGTTCTAGCACAATCCATTATTGATCTATTCATTCTCTCGGCTATGTCAATATGTGGGGGAGTCCTTGGAGCAGACATCTGTCTTTTAATTCCTCTATCATTATAGAATAAGTTGAACTCATTAGATATAAACTCTCCTCCTCTGTCAGATCTCAAACATCTCAAGCTCTTACCTATTTCTTTTTCAACTTTTGCCAAATACCACTTAAACAACTTAAAGGCATCAGATTTTTCTTTGAGAAACATCATAGTCATCATTCTAGAGTAATCATTAACAAACAATATGAAATATTTATCATCGAGTAGTGCATGTTAGTTACCGAGTCAAGAGTTCATGTTACCAAGTGAAACTGTTGTTGTAAATGAGGATAAGAATGCATTTAATGCAAAGCTACAGTGATCTAGAAGATTCTAAGGATGAGGAAGAGTTAGTTGGAGACATCTACGTTTAGTAAAATTCAAGGTGAAGCTTTATAGTATATATTAAGTGGCAAAACTAATGATTTTATTTCGAAGAAAAGTGCAAGTTCCAACAAGATGTTGAAGTAGTTCACTGAGTTTCAAATTCATTGAATAAGTTCAAAAAGATGATCTAACGACTGAGACAGATTGAAGGAAAATCTAGTCAAGGAGATTAAGAGGAAAAAACATAATATATTTAAAGGATGAATTCGAAGGAAAGAGAGCTTGGCAAGTTGAAGTGTTGAAGTGCTACCGAGTGAAGTAGTGAAGAGCAAAGAGGTGTAAATATGAGTCTAGAGAAAAGACAGATTAAGTATTGATGCTAGTAGTCACAGAGCACATAAGGAATCTTATCAAGAAAGAGGTAGTTGCAGTTTAACAGATCAATTTTATATTGTTGCTTATTAACATTTGTAGCAGCAAAGCTCTGAAGCGAGTGGACTTAACATTCTTATTGTAAAATCCTTGTGAAAGGTGACATTCTAAAAGAGTGTTCAAAGTTCTCTAGCTAGAACACTCCTAACAAGGTGAAGATCTTAATAGGATTGGTTTTTAACCGAGCATACTTCATAAGAGTATTTTCATTTGTGGGTGACAATTCCCAGAGAGGTTTTCCCAAATTTGGTTTCCTTGTTAAATATGGTGTTATGTGTGTTGAATGATTCATGTGAATGATATTTACTGTTTATGCAAGTTGTTGATTTTTATATTGAAATTTATTGGTGATTCAATTTTTGTTGTTGTTTATCCTACCGAGTTAAATCAAAGTTAAGTTTTAAAGTTTAAATTGTCATAATTTTTTGATTCACCCCCCTCTTAGTGGGACCAACAAGATTGAATGTGCATGTAAAAAAATTGAAGTGTCAACCTTGCTCTACATATGGCATGTATGTGTACAAATAAAATTCCTTACCTACAAATGTATGTCTTCAAAGGTACTCATGTGCTATATTATTTTTTTCAAAGATTCGAATACCTAGCATGAAAAATCTAAATGTTAATTGTTGCAATATTTTTTATTTTTCAATAATTTGAATTTCAGGAGGTCGCATATGTTAATTGCATGAATTTTCACTTTTTTAAATATGAGATACCATGTCCTATTAAACATACATGGAATTGTTGGTTACAACCACATTAGGCTTATTTTTAGGACTATTTTAGGACAGAGTAGATCAAATGGATTGATTAGGCCCTAGAATTGATAAGGAAGGTGCAAATACACATATCTAGCATATGTAAACACTCTTCTAATAGAAATAACTCATTTGAACACTAGAAATCTCAAAAAAAATACAATCATAATGCTTTGTAAGAGACCTATAAGAACAAGTAATGTTTCTCAAATCATTTCTAAAAACCTAGGGCATATTCAAACTATTTTTTGAGACTAAGGGGTTTTCTTACCACCACCTCCAATAACCTCTCTCAATTTTTCAAAATCCCCTCCATATATAACATTTGTGTCGATAAAAGTATATAATATATCCAATAAATTCATACATGCAATATATCCAATATAGTCATACAAGCTTCCTAAAATCCATATGGGCATAAAATGTCACATATCCATAATACAAATCATGTCTAAAAAAATGTCATATAGGCATGCAACAAAGGCCCCTAATCTATTCATTTCTCACAAGGGAAGGAAAATATATCATGAGCTTCCTTTTACTACAGAGTGGATGGAGATGCATATGATGTTGGAGTCTTCAAGTGCACTCATTTTTCCTCCTCTAGATTTTTGTATAGCTCTAGGTGATAAAATCACAAGTATGGACATCGATATATATATATATATATATCATGTAGCACAAACAATCACTATGTTCATCCAGGAGAGAGAGGTGCATTCATAATCTAGAGTGAGAAGCCCTTGCAACAAGAATCAAGATAGCAATTAAACTACATCCGTGAGTAACATTAAAATTTTCAATAGAGACCTTTAAAAGAACAAGTGAAATTTACAAATTTCTTTCATACCTCTATCAAAGTTTCATAACTTACTACTATTTTAGTAACACCAAGAACCAATAAGGCTCAAACACTAGGAGTCTCTAATGTCAACAACTGAAAATGAAACAACAAATAAATTATTTAGTTATCAGGACTATGTAAAATCATTTTACAAGATCATTAATGAATAAATGTTAGTTATGTGCAAGTGGCACGATGACCTTGACTATGAGTTGTCAATGGTGAAAGTCCGCCAACAAACTATTAAACATGCATACTGAGTTATGAGACAACCTTCATATAATGTTCAACTATTTAGATGTAATAATTATATTTATTTTACTAGATAAATACCCATGGACTCGATGGTGTCATGAACAAAGGGGTTGGAGGATTGTTGTTCATGACATGAACACTTCGACCCTAAATTTATACCATAACCATTCTACTAATTTTGTTATTCTTATATTATGAAATAAAATTTAATAAATTAAATTAAATGAACTTCCAAATATTTACCTATGTCAATGTCAAATGTTTCATTTAGCATTTTTTTTAAATACCATAATCTATGTAGCAGAACGGTCATGTGTCACTGCATATTGACTATCCTTGGGTTCTTGTGTGCAGGTTTTACAAGAGGAAGGAGCATAAATTATCTGAATTCTTATACCTCCTTTGTAAGCTTCTCTTTTCTCTCATTTTCTCTTCTTATATTTGATTTTGTATGTTAGTCACACTCTTTATTTCCTACTCTTAGACTAGTTGTATTTCTCATTTAGTTTGTTTAGTGCCTTGCACTATTCTGTGTTGGAATTTGTAACCTATTTGTCAAACATGTGCATTGTGTTGTCATCCTATATTTGTGTTGTAGTTTCAAACTCGCACTAGCATCTAAGTTAGTGAGCTCACGAAACTAGGTAGTTAGTCTTGATAGTTTGTTTTTGTATTTACACTAGTTAGAACATTTTTATTTGTTAGTATAGTCGAGTTAATTTAGTTTCTTTAATTCACATTGTATTAGCCTAATTCAACCCTTAAGATTCCATCAATCTCAAGGATGATGAATTCCCTCCACATTTTGGTGAGCCCAACGTGAAGCTAGGTCTTCTACATCATTTTTCTTTTTCCTTGTGTAATAGCCCATTTGTTAATATGGTGACCATAAATCCCATATTGTCACTCAAACAAAGAAAACCTAACACGGAGATATCGTTTAGCTTTCTGGATAACCCATATAGTGGTGAACCTTCTCCTTTCTATATCCTAGAACAGAGCAATGGGAATGTTGTAAGAGGTGTGATGCTTGATCCTACATGTCGAGTGGATGTCATCATGAAGGAGGTACTCTTCATGAATGGGCCACATCATGTGTGATATGAAAAGTGTCTAACAACTATTAGGAATCATGATGGTTTATCACTTCCCCCTTTGTGATCAACTACCTTTAGGATCTTAGTAGGACCCAAGGTAGTTTCTAAAACTTTTGTCATTATCCCTATGTCATACCTCTTCAAAATCAAACTAGGTATCCCCTGGTTGGTCTCCATGGGGACGCTCCACTCTGTGGTTCATATGTGCCTTGGGCTCTCCCATGAGGGTATCGTACATACAATCTAGGACACTAGTTATTATACCTTGGTATTTTATGGGGACTTATTATTAGATTACTTTTGGCCTATTCTTGTACGGGCCCTACATCACTAGAAAGATGTTTCATTCCTTATTTATAATAAGTACAATGTCAGGGAACTCTCTTTCAAATCTGTAGCACCTATTTCCCCTCTCATTTTTGTTCATCTGTCTCAATCCTGCCTTCTAATTCAGCATGCATCCTATGTTCCCTCTTCATCAAGGGCACAAGGAAAACTTGTGTATATCAAGGGGTGCCTCCATGCCCACTGAGAAGTTTGCAACCTCCACTGGTTTCTTATATTCCTACATCTACACCCAATGCAAACAAAGAAAATTCACATATGTTTGCCAAGTCTAAGGTACATCGTTCATTCATACTTCATATCCAAGTGGACATCTATCGCCCTAGTATCTATAGTAAGGCTAAGATATCACCATGGGATTCATTGCATTTAGCTCCTACTCCTCAGCCTCTAAAGGCACTCTTTGTTCCTCTTACTTCTTACAAGGAGAAAAGAGGAAGCGCGCCCATGTTTGAGCTTGTAGTTGCACTATTGATAGCACCTCATATCTCATTGGTAGGGCCTTCTTCCTTGCTAGTCACAACATCAATGGCCACTCCAATGGACTGGGATGTTATCAAACCCCCACAGACATCTCATCCTTATCTAAACCTTTTTCATAACTAGCATACATGTGAGCGTAATAATCATTGACAAGTTCGAGCCCTAAAATGTGAGGTTGCTATAAAGGTGTAGATTGAATCATTGCTTCTTGTGTCTATGTTTCCTACTTCAACTCCTGGTCTAGATTCTATTTTAGCTCCTATTTTAATTCTTGTAGTATCAAACCCTCATCTAGCCACATCTTCTATTTCACTTCTTACTACTCCAAGGGTGACAATCGGACCTTATGCCAAGCAGGTTTAAGTTTTCATCTCCCCTTCCTAGGAACCCCTATTGATCACCTGATTCTCTAATATCTCATTGTTCCCTAAACTAACAAACATGTTGCATAAATAGGTGGTGTCAAGTGCAGTCATGTCTACCCAACCTGTAGCATTTCCTAGTTGTCATCCCAACTTTTTTAAGGTTCTTAGACCCGCTATAGTGGATTGGAGGGTATCCCTTCCATCCTTTAAGAAAAATTTGAGCGAGGCCCTATGCAAAAAAAATTCCATCACAAGTCCACTTTGGTGGACCCTCTCTCCATTTTCATACTCACAATAGAGAAACCTTTGGCTTCTCCTAAATTCGTCACAACCCCTTTTGTAGAGGTTGAAATTATGCCTCCTTCAACCTTACCTCAAGTTAAGTTTCCTAAATCATATGAGGCTTGTACATTTGACTCGCTAGAGGAATTTCCAACAGTGACAACAATATTAAAATGATCCCTCACATGTACCTCAGTTGACCTATTGGATGAGAACAATGAAGTGGCCTCATCCTTGGCTTTACTTGTTTTGAGGCGCATGGCATTGTTATAGGGGTTGTCCCAGTAAGTCTCGACCTTCCTCCTCATATCATCAAGATTGGGAGGACAATGACATGTTGGTGAACAATTTGTGAGGTAGTTCTAGCTTCTATATCTGTAGATTAAAGTGTTCCTATCTATGTTCCCCTTACATGACTTTAAATGTTGTACCCCTTTTTGGGACCCAAATTACTATTTTGGTATTGTCATAAGCTTCCTTTATTTATTTTCATGTTCTTCTATTTGTCGTATATTAAATTTTGACAATCAAGGACGATACAAAATGTTGGTGGCATTTAGGCATTCTTCCATGTTGACCCAATTTTTTATTTTCCTTTGTCTTCATATGCTTTGCTTCATATCAAAAAACCTTGGCCCTAATGAAATACCCATTTTCAATCATATATCATAAATCCTTTTACTCTAATGGGTTTTGTCGATAAATAATTAGATCCCCCTATCTCTTCTTTCTTGTTTGGATGTTGTGAATATCATGTGTTACCTATTGTAGCATGACATTCCATAGAAACATCTCATTATGTTGATGCCACAATGTCTCTCTTTCTCCTTAGAATGAATCATGTGAGCCCACACGGTACATTCTAAGGGAGGGTATTATATTATATTTTGTTCTCTATATCAAAGGTTTTTTAGAAAAAATTTAAAATTAATCCATCAACACATTTTCCCTCTCATACAGCCATCTAGTTGTGTTACATGTACTTTTGGAATAACTGTGGAAGGTTGGGACTGGGGGGGGGTGAATCAGTACCACTAAAAACTTTCAAACCACATTCAGCATTTAAACCATATATTGCTATTTGTTGATTACCGAGTTCATAACTTAGAAATAAAAGTAATGTAATGCTTATAAAACCATAACATCAAAACATTAAACAATTAGAACTCATAACACCATGATATTGGTAAAGAATAAATCCTTGGTTAGAGGATAAAACTGTGGTGGGGATGACACCAACAACCTTCACTAACTACAGTATAAAGGGTGCTCAGTTAGAGCTACAAAGTTTAGTTATGTTTGATAGGTTGCCCGGTTAAGAGTATATAAGACTTGTTCGGTTTAACTGGTTAAAGGATTTTTACAAACTCTACACTTAGAGATGTGCCCTGTTAAAGGATTTAAAAATATAAGATCGGTTAAGATCTACCCAGTATTGGGATTTAAAGCTCTCAATACAATAGTATCAATAACTTAACAATGTCTGTAAAAATGCATCAAATGTAAATGTTGTTCAGACTCTATGTGCTCTGATATGTGTTACCTCAATTCCCAAATTGTAACACTATTCTGTTTTTCTTTGTTGTAGCTGAATTTCAGCTCGGTGCTCTCTGCTCTGCTCTTTGTTCTTCAATAACTCCTTTAGATTTTTCAATAAAAACAATAACAACTCTCTGTCCTCTTCTCCTTTTGTACACTCTTGTGTCTTTCTCTCTTACAAATTCATCCAAAATATAGATGAGTTTTGCCTCTTAATCTTATGTTTTAGGTATGTTGTAAATTTATTTTGATTGTTAGATCTTCTTTCCAGCTCGGTGACCATGTCACTTTTACCGTGGTAGTTTTTATTCTTGGAAATGACAAACTTTATTTTTGTCATTTGATCTATGCCTTAGATCTTGAATTTGAATTATTTGAATCGTTGATCATGTAACAAACTATTATAAATACTTTTATACGCATAATTAATGCTATGACGATCATTAAATGTGATCTGGTCGTATTTTTAATTAACTGTCTAACTCGGTTGAGTAACTTCACAATACTCGGTTAAGTGATCTTCATCACTCATTGTAATATCAACTCGGTGTACTACATGCATTCGGTGTAGTGTGTCACTCAGTAATTGTAGGTGTTTGGTACTCTATTAACTTTGTTACTTTACTGACTGGCTCGGTGTGCATTCCCAAATTTTCTTATCCTTGACTATCTCCTTTTACCAATTGATTCTCCTTGACTCCATGACTTTAACTTAAACTAATGACAACAAACTATCTTTTAGAGATAACAGTCTCCCCCTTTGGCATTAGTTGGGCATTTTTGACAAAAACTTCAAAGCTATCAAAATTTGTAATGCCCCCTCGGATGTTATTCTCTATACATATCTTTTTATAATTTTCAACATATATACTTTTTTGTTTTTCCATGTATATCTATCTCCCTTTTTGTGTTTTCTGAATAAGATATCTAACCCCCTTTATCTCACTAAGATATCTATCCCCCTTTTTTGACAAAAAGTGCCAAAAGTATTACTTATTAACCCGGTAGTGGATTATGGGATTCCCTTTGTAAATCTCAATTGGATGATTTAGATAAATATGTACTACATATGGTAATCTTAGTAGTTTCTGGGATCATGAGCTACCAAGGCCCCTTCCATTATCTCTTAGACTATTTTAATGAGCATGATTTTACCTGATAGTGATAACAATTGGGAGCATGGTTTTCAATTCTAATCAATGGTCAAGTGATGGGATTCATTCCTTCAACTCAAGGAGTAAGAAAAGGCAACCCACTCTCACCAATTTTGTTTATCATTATGGCGCACGCTTTTAGCAGAAGTATCACCCGAGATCATGAACATGCATTGTGGCAAGGAGCTCAAATTCCATGTACTACATTGTCAGTTACTCATTCTTTCTTTGCGGATGATACCTTGTTATTTGGTAAATCCCTCATCAAGGAAGCCAAGCACATAAAAGGCACATTAGAATTATATACCTCAGTCTCAGGAAAAAATTACCATCAATATATGGGGCTCTAATATTCTTGACTATATTTTGGCCATAGAGATATACTTAGGGGAAGTAATATGGAAATATCCAAGTATATTTCTCATTAATGACCACCATTCCCCAATTACTACATGTCTTCATGAGCTACCTGAGACTGTTTTAATGAGCATGATTTTACCCGATAGTGATAACCATATGTCTTTCCAGAAAGCAATTCACGCTCTAATTCTATCAATCACTATAGTCCAAATGAAGCTTTATTAGTCCCAACAAAGAAAGGTATCTCTAAATAAGTGGAGGAAAGTTATTCAACTGGGAATCCTAGAATCTACTAAGCTTGCCATATGTAGTACATATTCATGATGAAAGCATTCCTCAATCATAAGGTAAGCTTATGATTGAGGAATCATGGGTTAATAAGCTTTCTTTGTTGAGACTAATAAAGCTTCATTTTGGACTATAGTGATTGATAGAATTAGAGCGTGAACTGTTGCCTGGAAAGGAAGATGGTTATCACTATCGGGTAAAATCATGTTCATTAAAACAGTCCTGAGTAGCACATGAAGACATGTAGTAATTGGGGATTGGTGGTCATTAATGGGCAGTAGACTTGGATCTTTCCATATTACTTTCTCTGAGTATATCTCTATGGCCAAAATATAGTCCAGAAGATTAGAGACCCATATATTGATGGTGGTGTTCATAATTTCTGCATTTTGTTCCAGATTAGCTAGGGGTGGTAAGTCATTCCATGACTATGTCAGAACTTGATATTATCTCCCCCTTTGGCATTACTTGGGCATTTTTGACAAAAACTTCAAAGTCATCAAAATTTGTAACTCCTCCTCGGATGTTATTCTCTATAAATATCTTTTTTTATGTTCAACATATATAATTTTTTGTTTTTCCATGTATATTAATCAATGGTCAGGCGATAGGATTCTTTCCTTCAACTCAAGGAGTAAGACAAGGCGACCCACTCTCACCAATTTTTTTTATCATTATGGCGGACACTTTTAGCAGAAGCATCACCCGATATCATGAAAATGCATTGCGACAAGGAGCTCAAATTTCAGGTACTACATTTTCAGTTACTCATTCTTTCTTTGCGGATGATACTTTGTTATTTGGTAAATCCTCCATCAAGGAAGCCAAGCACATAAAAGGCGCATTGGAATTATATACCTCAGTCTTAGGCCAAAATATTAATGCGAACAAATCAAAAATAAATATAGGTGTTAAATTTAGGTTTCCATAAGAAATGGTGTAAATGGATTAAAGCATGTGTCTCGGGAGCATGGTTTTCAGTTCTAATCAATGGTCAGGCGATAGGATTCTTTCCTTCAACTCGAGGAGTAAGACAAGGCGACCCACTCTAGCTAGTTTTGTTTATCATTATGGCAGACAGTTTTAGTAGAATCATCACCTGAGATCATGAAAATGCATTGTGGCAAGGAGCTCAAATTTCAGGTACTACATTGTCAGTTACTCATTCTTTCTTTGCGGATGATACTTTGTTATTTGGTAAATCCTCCATCAAGGAAGCCAAGCACATAAAAGGCGCATTGGAATTATATACCTCAGTGTCAGGCCAAAAGATTAATGCAAAAAATAAAAAAATATACATATTCAACACCAATGCAATCATCTCAAACAAAATCACAAAGATTCTGGGATTCCTAGTTGAACAACTCCCCTCCACCTATTTAGGGATACCTTTCTTTGTTGGGACTAATAAAGCTTCATTTTGGAATATAGTGATTGATATAATTAGAGCGCGTGGAAAGGAAAATGGTTATCACTATCGGGTAAAATCATCTAATTCTATCAATCTCATGAAATAGTATTCATGAAAGAATACTATAGGTGTTGAAGTTTGGTTTCCATAAGAAATAGTGTAAATGGATTAAAGCATGTGCCTCGGGAGCATGGTTTTCAATTCTAATCAATGGTCAGGCAATAGGATTCTTTCCTTCAACTCAAGGAGTAAGACAAGGTGACCCACTCTCACCAATTTTGTTTATCATTATGGCGGACGCTTTTAGCAAAAGCATCACCCAAGATCATGAAAATGCATTGTGGCAAGGAGCTCAAATTTCAGGTACTGCATTGTCAGTTACTCATTCTTTCTTTGCAGATGATACTTTGTTATTTGGTAAATCCTTTATCAAGGAATCCAAGCACATAAAAGGCGCATTGAAATTATATACCTCAATCTCAGGCCAAAAGATTAATGCAAACAAATGAAAAATATAAATATTCAACACCAATGCAATCATCTCAAACAAAATCACAAAGATTCTAGGATTCCCAGTTACACAGCTCCCCTCCAACCATTCAGGGATACCTTTCTTTGTTAGGATTAATAAAGCTTCATTTTGGACTACAGTGATTGATAGAATTAGAGCGTGAACTGCTGCCTGGAAAGGCAGATGGTTATCACTATCGGGTAAAATCATGCTCATTAAAACAGCCCTAAGTAGCTCATGAACACATGTAGTAATTGGGGATTGGTGGTCATTAATGGGCAGTAGACTTGGATCTTTCCATATTACTTTCCCTGAGTATATCTCTATGGCCAAAATATAGTCCAGAAGATTAGAGCCCCATATATTGATGGTGATGTTCATAATCTTTGCATTTTGTTCCAGATTAGCTAGGGGTGGCAAGCCATCCAGAACTTGATATTGAACCCATTATTTACTTCCCAAGAGATGTAGTTAGTAATCAGTTGTCTCGAGTTAAGCATGAAGTTCCAAACCACTGAGCCTTTAGGAGGGTCTGCCACAGTCAGAATACGTGAGGAATCTTGATCATCCAAATATTTTTCTTGCATAATTTGACATCACTTTGCAGTAGGGTTGGAATACATCTGCCAAATCAATTTCCTACCAAAAGCTTTGTTTCTGAGTTAAATGGTGAAGGCCAACTCCACCGTATGATTTTTCATTATCTTAGTGTAGATTAATTGCATATTTTCAGCATCAGCATATCCTCAAATCAAAAAAAAAAATACAAAAAAATTGGAAAAACCATAAGACAAAAGAAATCAGAATACAATATCCTTGCACGACAAGTGCTTGACAAAATGTCAACACACTTAAATTGCAGAATTTGTCGTACAATTGAGTTGGGATCTTTCAGTGGTATTAGAGCAGTGATTCTTCTAGCCTATGGGATTGGTATACACTTCTATGTATCCAGGCAGAACAGATATTCACAGGTATTATACCTGCTAGAGGACACAAAATGAGTTGGGTAAAGATGATCTAGTAGACATGGGTGATTACATGATGGCACTAGGTAGAACCAACGGGATGAGGCTGGCAGAGAGATGTTCAGTTCCCTTGTGAATACTCAACCACAGATAGTATAGGCTACAGGACACTCTTGATTGGTTAGATTTGGGTAGACACAAGGACAGGCATGCTAGGCGTGATAAAAGGAGTAGATCAACTTACGTTGCTAGTAGCCATAGGAGTGGTAGATCTCCATCATCAGGTGGGTTCCCCAGACATGAACGGACATGCACACATATGATAGACAAGCCATTGCAAGCGCACTTCCCTCCTAGAGAGGAGCAAGCACAGGCCGACCCGTTGGAAGGAGTGGGATTTCAAGAGTCCATATTAGCAGCCACATATGAGTGGAGGGCTCTTCCCTCACAGGTTAGAGAGGCATTTCCATTGCCTCAATATTATTCTCGGCGCAAGGATAGTATGACATTTAGGGGAGAAAGAGGTCCTAGGAAGTAGAAAAATGGTGAGTGACCTCAAGCGAGCTACCAGCAAGCTCACTTTGGCCACATTTGATAGCAGTGGAAGTATTAAGGCATGAGATTGGGTGCACAAGTTGGACATATACTTGTCACTTAAGCCTATGCTAGAGCGAGAAGCAATTCACTTTGCAGTACTACACTTAGACTGGGTTGCTTACAATTAGTGGCACTACGGCTTGGTGATGCAAAATCATGGTCTTGTACACGGATATGTAGATTTCACGGAGAAGCTTATTGCTAGGTTAAACAGGAAGGATTTTGAGTTATATTACAGGGATCTAGCTCTTATGAGGCAAACAAGACATGTGGAGACATATATTAATGAGTTTCAACAAGTTGCAGTTATGGTTCTCGAGATGCCTCATAGGCGTGTTGTGATGCCATTTATAGAGGGGTTGCAGGAGAGACATAAGGGTTTGGTCTGAGCATTCCGGCCAAAGACCCTTAATGAGGCCATTGAGACTACACTCGGAGTTGATACATCACTACCCCCATCCTCTTATCATCAGGATAAGAAGTCAATCCAAAGCTCCAAGCCTTTCCAGAAGGTTTCTACTCATCGCAAGGCTGGGCCACCTCCACCTCCAGAATTAGATCATGAGACCCGGAATGAGTTGTGGGGGAAATTATGTTTCACTTGTAAGGAGCTCTTGGAGCCTTGTCACAAATGCCTTGTGAAAGGAAAGGCACAACTTATAGAGGTCACTTCTAATGTGGATGATGAGCACATATAAGATGCAAATCCTATGGATAGTGGTGCAAAGGATGCGCAGCATATACTGCAGGTAAAGCCTAAGGATGTTGATGGAGTAGCTTTTACACAGTGTACTATTGCCACTATGTTAGGAGTGCCCAGGATCCATCCTTTCCATCTTAGGGGTGTGATCAAGTGACAGCGGGTGACCTGTTTGGTAGATAGTGGAGCTACACATAATTTTATAGATGAGGGATTGGTTGCCAAACGAGGGTTACAAGCAGAGGACTTTCTAGGATTTAGTGTGACAATGGAAGATGGTTTTACTTTGTTGTGCACTGGGAGAGTTCCACGGTTGAGTATTCAGATGGAAGATTATACTTCGACGGATGACTTTTATGTTGTGGGACTTGGAGAGGTACACATAGTTTTGGGTATTCAGTGGTTGCAATCCTTGGAGAGATACATGCAGGATTTGCAGGATGCAACTTGAGTTTATGGCAACTAGCAAGGAGGTTATGCTTAAAGCACTTTTAGATGGAGGACCAATGGTAGTTTTATCTCGCAAGATGGAGTCTATTTTCAAACATAGTGATGTGGCTTGGGCGGCATAGTGCTTCATTACATCTAAGGCACCCACCTCACTGGATGATCGGTCTTTTCATGTTGATGTTCAGAGGCCATTGGATAAGCACAACCTTGTTTTTAGTAACATTCCTCTTGGGGTACCACCGGATGACGGTTTTGAGCATGTGATAGAGCTTGAGGTGGGTACCAAGCCCGTGGTCACCACACCTTATCATCATCCTAGGAAGTTTAAGGTTGAGATAGAAGCACCAACTGAGAGTTATTGGTCATGGGGCATATCGGGCCTAGCTCTAGCCCCTTTTCTTCTTTTGTGGTGTTAGTGAAGAAGGATGGTACTATGTGCGTGTGCATTGATTATCATGCACTTAATAAGAAGACAATCAAGAACAAGTATCCAATTTTGCGCATAGATGAGTTACATGGTGTAGTCTTCTTTTCAAAGATTTATCTATGTTCAAGATATCATTAGATCTGGGTTAATGAGGAGGATATACATAAGACTGTCTTCATATATCATTATGGTCATTATGAGTTTTTGGTATGCCATTTGGCCTCACAAATGCTCCTGCCACTTTCCAGTCATGCATAAAACATATTTTCAATAGGCAATTGTGAAAGTATGTGCTAGTATTTTTTATGACATCTTCATATATAGCAGGTCATGGGAGGATCACACCAGACATTTTGATGAGGTTCTTAGTATTATGGAGACTCAATCTTTGTTTTCCAAGATGTCCAAATGTAATTTTGGGCTTATAGAGATTCTATACTCAGGACATGTGATTGCGCAGAATGGTGTACGGGTGCATGAGGAGAAGATTTAGGCAATTCGAGATTGGCCACCACCCAGGAACATTACAGATCTGTGTGGATTCCTTGGTTTATGTGCATATTACATGAGGTTTGTTAAGGGGTATTCACAACTTACAGCTCCATTGATGAATCTCACTCGGAAGGGGGCTTCCAGGTAGTCAAAGGAAGCACAAGTTGTGTTTGATAGACTTAAGCAGGTTATGAGCAATTGCCCAATTTTAGCCCTTCTAAATTTCTCTCAGCCCTTTGTACTTGAGTGTGATGCATCAGGAGAAGGTATTGGTGCAGTTCTTATGCAAAACGGTCATCCTATAGCCTAATAGAGAAGGAAACTGTGAAATAGAGAGACTCTACTCCACTTATGAAAAGGAGATGCTCGTCATCATGCATGTGTTGGAAAAATTTTGATAGTATTTGGTAGGAGGTAAGTTTCTAGTGAGAACAGACCACAATAGTCTGAAATACTTCTTGAAATAAAAAGAACTTAATGAGCGTCAGCGAAAGTAGGTGAGCAGGATACATGCTTATGATTTTGACGTAGAGTATGTGAAGGTGAAGAAAAATGTGGTTGTTGATGCACTTTCAACGAGGCCCACAGTTGTTGCCCTATGTTCCTTGAGTAAGATTTCAGCAGATTGTGAGTCTCAACTACTGGTTCAGTATTCTGAAAATTGGTTTGCTAGTGAGATCATCGATGGTTTGGTTCAGGATGACAAGTACACAGAGAGTGATGATGTTATATATTATATAAATAGAATGTATTTTGTTCTTGAATCAAAACTTAAGGAGCATATACTACAAGCAATTCATGATACACCAGTGACAGTTTATTAGGGGTACTTCAAGACTTACAAGCAGATTAGAAAGAGGTTCACATGGAAGGGCCTCGAGGATGATGTCTTGCAGTATGTGCGCGAGTGTGTGACCAATCAATAGAACAAGTTAGAGCACACCTTTCCAACTGGTCTTCTGCAGCCTTTGCCCATTCCTGAGCTGAAGTGGGAAGGTATTTCTATGGACTTCATTATAGGTCTTCTGAAGGTCCAATGAGAGACTGTATATATGTGGTTGTGGATAGGCTGACAAAATATGCATACTTCTTTCATATCGCAATAGATTTCACAGCATCACATGAAGCAGAGTTATTTTTCTGAGAGGTGTTCAGATTACATTGGTTTCCCAGGACCATTGTTAGTGACCGGGACAATATATTCATGAGCATATTTTAGCAAGAGTTGTTCTGATTGGTCGGCACAGAATTGACACCTAGTACTAGTTACCACCCTCAAATGGACGAGCAAACAGAGATTGGTAATAAGTGGCTTGAGGGTTACTTGCGTAATCATGTCTCGGGGCAGCAAAGAGCATGGTTGCATTGGTTTTATTTGGGGGAGTACTACTATAATACTATGGATCATATATCCATTGGCATGACACCCTTTAGAGCCATGTATATTTATGGTGCAAGTTTTATTTGTGGATTTGGCCTTGGGTGACAACAGAGCCCCTAGTGCACGTGAGTTGTTAGAGGATTGTCAAGCTATCCGTAAGGCGCTTAAGAATAATATTCGCCATGCGCAGAATCAACAAAAGATCTATCTGGACCGTCACATGACAGAGAGGTCATTTGAGGTGGGGAGTATGGTTTTCTTATGCCTCCAACCCTACAGACAGAGTAAACTTAAGAGAAGTTGGGCAAAGAAACTCAAGTCAAGATTCTACGGGTCATACAAAGTACTGAGGAGGATTGGAGAAGTAGCCTACGAGCTTAATTTACCTTTTGAGAGAAAGATACATAATGTGTTCCATGTGTCATACTTAACAAAGGCTTTGGAGTAGCACATTAGACCTTCACCTAGGTTACCTGCACTGGATAAGGAGGGGAGATTGATTATGGTACCAGTTGAGATTCTAGACATGAGAGAGAAAGTTGAGGAGCATAGTTATCAGAGAGTACTTGGTTCGATTGAGGGATTTACCATTAGAGGATGCTACCTGGGAAGATGGGGCTATATTACAGCACCTAGTTTTACCTTTGCTTGAGGGCAAGCAACTCTGGTAGAGGAGGACTGTCATGTCCCCTCATTAGGTTGCTCGGCAGTTATAGGGAGGTTGGCCTATCACCCGAGTTCACGTAGGCCAACGGGTTGATAAAGGGACTTACTCTGAGACTTCTTATGTGGTTTCCAGTTGTATTTTAGCAAGGTTCTAGTTAGCCTGCAGGGTTTAAACGATATCAAGGATCAATGAGCTTCAAAGGGAATTTGGTTTTGAGCCCTAGTTTGCATTTTGAGTAATTGGGGAAAGAAATTATTGTTTCTTAAAGTTTGGAGATTATAATAAAATAATAATATAAAGTGATTATATTCACTTTATTATAAAATAATAAAATAATTAAAAGTGACTTTATTACCACATTTTAATAAAGTAATAAGGTAATAAAATATAACAAAGTTATTTTATTAAAAAATGGGCAAAAATGAAACCCTAATTCAAATTTAGGGCTAGGGTTGGTTATAAAAGTGTTTTGGAAGCTCATTTTGTACAGCTTTGGTTGAGAATTTCATTTACAGGGTATTGGAGAACTTCAGGTTTGGAGTTTTCTGAGAATTGAGGACGAAAAACTCTTGATTCTAAGCAGCTTGGACGATACCCCACAACTAGAAGTATTTATGAATTGATATTTAATAGTGTTTTCAGCTTGCAGGGCATTAGAAGGTCATCATAACAGTGATATTGTTGTGAGCCCAATTTCCTATATCAGTAGCTATAGTGATTAGTGTAATAAAACCTCTCCAGGCGGATTCTTGTGAATACAATTTTTCTGCCTTGTTTGTGTTTGTTTTGATGAATGAATGTGATAATGTTTGATATGACAATATAATATAGCAAATAAAAGATATTGCAATAGAATTTTCCAACTCAAATCTGAAATTTTATTGAAAATACACAACTGAAAATTCTAGATTTTTATACTAGCTTGAATACTAAGAATTTTCACAAAAAAATGACAACCTTGTTCATTAAATAACCCCTACTATCTAAAACAACAATTCCCAGAAAATCTAAGAGTTACAAGTAATGAACCCACAAGTAATACATGTCTTGAAACCTCCTGAAAGGATGAATATCAGCAACAAAAGAATTCTTCAACAACAAATGGCAGCCACAATAATTTCGGAATTGACTTTCAAACTCACTCTTCAAACCCTTATGTATTCTCTAAATTTCTTCACCAATTTGCACAAGTGTAGCCTCTGAAAACAATAAATCAGTGTTACAAGTGCCTGCACATTTACCGTTGAATTATTAATAACTCCTCCAAAAACTTCAATCAATTTGCACAATTTGGACCTTTGAATGAAGCTCATTGATAAGCAATACTTCGGTTGATCTCTCACAACTTCAAAACTGGTAAACAATGAAGTTTGGACAATATACAATGCCTTGGAACAACTGAAACCCTTTGTTTCAATTGCACAAACACCAAGAACAATCAAGCAAACTCAAATAATCATCTCATAATTAGGTTGATTTGCTTTTTGATGTGCTTTTATAACTCCAATCTCCTTAATAGCATTTAAATCCACTTTTAGGTTTTTACTAAGAATTTATTATAAGTCTTCAAACATAGTGCTCATATTCATGGATTATAAATGCACTTTAATATTATTTAAAACAATATAACTTGTGTGCATATTGACTTGATACAATACTCTAATATTTTGGCCTCCAAAATAGAAATCCATTAGTTGCACTTTAAGTCACTTAAATGAAAGGTCATGGCCTCATTGAATATAAAGTGATTTTTTAACCTTATAAATAATTATTAATAAAGTAATCACTTTATTAATAATTAAAATAACATAACTCCACAAATAATCAATATTTCTCAATTTTGTCTAAACCTAGGAGTTAACCATTATGTCCACTGTGCACCCAACTACCTTACTAAAAATAATAAGGGTCCCTCTCTATCAACCCCTGACCTTTTATAATTAGTAAATCCTTGAATACATGATAAACAAAGATGCCAAGGGTCAATACTACAACTGAGGTCGGTCCAGGTGCCCTGCCAAATATAGAAACTGCGCGAAACTAACTTACTATTAATAGTAAGTCCTTGAATAATTGCTCAAGCCCAAGGTGTCAAATCTCAATACTGCAACACAACATTTTTAGGTGCTCTGCTAAAGATAGAAATGTTGAATTTCCTGAAATAGACACTTACTATAAATAGTAAGTGTGCCAAACTGAACCAAACAAAGACCAATCTTGAACATCCCTGACCACTGGGGTGGGAAATTGGCCTCCGACTCTATCAACTAGACCCTCTGAAACAACTACATTAGCCTATAAGGGTCGGGAAATAGGCTAATCATTTGACACTCACAAAAAAGGGGACATTACAATTAGTGATACACCCAATTGGAGAATTGAGTGCATTTGGAATTGAGGAAGGGCAACTAGTGGTATTGAGAAATTTGTATATTTCCTGCACCATTTTCAGACTTCACCAGGCTTTTACCAGTTGTCATACAGTAATTATGAGCATTTTGGGGTCATGTATAAATAGAATTTGATGATTGATGGCCTGAAACCTGTCTATTTGCAATAGTTCGAACTTCTATTGGCCATACTGTGGTTTGATCAAACTTCAATGGCTTCCCCTACAATTCTACACCTCCCAAAATAGCTGACATCAGCCCTATATGATGGTACATTGCAGATTCAATTCATTCTTCAACCCAAAATTGTAATTACGGACCATCCACTTCAGAAATTGGAATTGAAGAAAAGACATCAGCATATATTCCATCCATTTCAAGCTTGGTATGATTTTATGTAATGAACTTGGGAATAAAAATTCTGAAATTGTGCATTTGTATTTCCAACTAGTATTCATTTGAAGCCTTTAGTTGTTATTAGCAACATTGTTTCTTAGAATAGTTTCCAAAAGTATCTTAGTATAGATTAATTGCATATTTTCAGCATTAGCATATCCCCAAATAAATAAAAAATACAAACAAATTGGAAAAACCATAACACAAAAGAAATCAGAATACAATATCCTTGCATGACAAGTGTTTGAGAAAATGTCAACACACTTAAATTGAAGAATCCAAGGTAGAATAGAATTGGGATCTTTCTAGGTGATAAGTCCCACACACCCAAGGTTGTACGCGTTGGTAGCGTTGACAGACTGTTGCCCCGCTCACAACTACTCGCAGGCATAGTTACACCACCCTGGGGGGGTTCCGGCAGGGGAGACAGAGGGGCCTCAATTTTGGGACGGCAAGGGGATGGCGGCAGGGGACCATGGGAGGGGGGTGTATATATAGTACATGTGGTACTTAAATGCTATTTATGAAAATATGTATAACAATATAAGACATAAAGATGTAAAACAGTTGTCAATAACTGTAAAATAGTAAACTAGAATTACTAAAAGTAAATACTTGAACATTGCATTGAAGTTTGAACATTGAACATTTAAGTTTGAACAATATAATTATAAATAGTCAAATCAGCAAATGTAAGATTTCTAAACTTCTATTATATAAATTTATAATAGATGTATTGAGCATTGAGTATCACTATCTAATCATAACGATCAGATGATAACATCAAGTAACATGATTTGAATATCAAAACAAGTACAAGCTACAAAATCAAAATGCCAAGGCCCAAAATGTAGTGAAGGAGGCCTCTTCGGGGGACTCTTTTGCGTCCCCTTGTCCTTGGTGTGTCCCCATCTCAAAGACGTTGAGGATTTTTCTTTTTTCTTTTCTTTTTTTTTTGGGGGGGGGGACGTGTCCCCAGGGTACACTGCTCACAGTTTGTAGAGTTGACCAGGTACACACAAGTATATGGTGCCCGTCTTCTGGCCCCACATCAGTGTAATGGTGATGATCAATGATTGGGTGGTCAGGCAAACACACTAGAGGTATAAGGAGGGTGTACGGAGTGGCTCGGCGCATTGGAGGGATAAGGTGACATGTGGAGGGATAAGGGGTTCATGCATGAGCTTGGAGAGATAAGGAGGTAGCAAAAACGTGGAGAGATAAGAAGACGTGTCCTCAATCAACCAATCAAAGTGATTTCTACAAAAGAAGTAGACTTAGTAGGTGTTCATGCCTCAATAATGTACCTTGGAAAACCTTACCACAGGGATGGGGTCCCTCATCCTAACCCCACTGGTTCATAGCTCCAGTCAAGTGTTTATTGACCAAAAAAATTATACAAGGTTTATATTAGAATTATAAGTTATTTAATATTAAAAATATTAAAAAAAACTTGTATATTTTATAAGTAATTTTTAATAAATACTTGTATATACGATATAATATATTTTGTATTGTTATTAAAATAATATTTGTACAAAATAATATTATTTATATGATTTGTATTAGTTAAATATATTATACAAGAGATCGTTTGCTGTAGGAAAAATAACTATACTACAGGTGCAATAGACAGTTAATACAGGAATACAAATCTATGTTACAGGAACCAAGTCCTATGTTACAGGGGTTTGATACAGCACACCAATTCACAGAATAACCAAATATTCAAACAGAAAATAACTAATTTCTAGAGCAGCAAAACTCAAAATAATTTACCATTAACAGGAGATCACACATTCCAAGAAAGAAAACAATTTTAGAGGTAATATTTCATTTATCTCAGAAGAACAATTATTTACATACAGTCACTTCCCTCCAAAATACTGGGTCAAATTTAAGACTCCCCTGTTCTATTTTCTTTCCTCTTCTCTATTTCTGGTCTTTTCTTCTTCTTGATTGTTTCCCTCTTCTCTCTTCTTCTCCCTTCTATTCCTTTCTCTCTATTTTTGTCTTTCTTATTTTCCTCCAAACTCTGTTTGCTTCTGTAACATGCTACCTAAAAATAGGTGCAACGCTCAAAATTCTGTCATAAATGTTCAACCACTCTTTTCTGGGTTCAAAATTCCTGCTCAATTTTCTTCTCCTCCATTTTTCCATATTAGTCATTAATGTTCCAGTGGGTAGGTAGTTTTCCCCCAAACGGTCAAAGAAAATGAATGTACAGACAAATGCAGGTAGAATAAAAAAGAGATGGTGCTAAAATAAAAAGAATCTGATGCCCCAGCATCATCTTCACCTTTTGAAGCCATGTCCAACTTTGTGTATCTATGAACCCCTTGATATTAGATTCAACCAATGGCGTGTCTCAATGGTACTTGTTTCCCAAAAGATGAATGTTGTTAATCAAATGCTGGCATATTGTAATCTTGCAGTTATTTGAAAATGATGTAATACTTTCTACTTCATTTCTTCTAGACACATGCACTTCCTTGATTTAAGCCTTGATCAATGGGCACTATTGCTCGTGATTTTAGTGGAAAGTTGTCAGTGAATGAGATACTGTGCATTTTTGGATCTAAGTTAAACAGCTACCACAATTCAATTTATATTACACCCAATTTTATCCATTTGCTTTACAAATTCTTATTAAAAATGAGGTATAAACCTATAATGCAAAATACTAATAATGTAGTGATTTCACTAAAGTTCTCATGATCCTTGCTGAAATGAATTTATAGAACACGAAAGCTTCTGTTATTCTATATCAAATTTGCACATAGGCAGCTGATGATATAGATCTCTGCTCAAGAATTGCAATAATTTGAGAGGTTATAAATGATGTGGGTTTTATAGAATTTCTATTCAGTTAAGAGTTTTGCAAAAAAAATTGGCAAAAAGCAAATTGTATTACTATTTCTTTAATAGATCCTTTCATAGACTGATTTGCAATATTTTATTATTGAATACTTTGGATTCTTCAGTGGTTTAAATCCATTTATTATCAAAATTGCACGATAAAACATTGACGAATGAGATCAAATAACATATATCCTAGCTTTGGTGGTTGCAGATCCACTTTATGTTCTTTTTCAAGATATAGGATGCAGTGGACCAGCTTGTGATGATAAGTAAGTTTCCTACGTACTTTGATGAAATTATAAGCAATTCTTTTTTAGAACTTATCGAACCTCTATGCGCATTTTCTTCTGACTTTAATGCAAGAAAGTTTTTGAGCTACTTGTGTCATCTGGTGTGTTGGTGCCCAAAAATGATGGATCGCTTTTGGCAAACTGACAGGTATAATGGTGATGCACCACTTGATACCTCTACAATTTCGGCTTAATCAAGCCAAGGCTGGTAGGCCTGATTTCACTTTGAACTATCAAATTTTCTATGTCGCACAACTGCGTACGCAAACAAACAAAGCTCCTTCCAAGGTTGTGAATGATCCTTGGAGGAAAACAACGAATCTCCTAATAATTTTTATTTTAAAACTTAACTAAACTGATAATCACTAAAATCCTAGTTGTAAGGTTTTGAAATAAATAATTTAATTTAATAATCTACAAACTACAAAGCATGAACCAATATAACAATTTCCAAATAATAATTAGATTAGTGCCTTCTAAAAAGTTGGGCTATAGAGTCAGAAAATTCTCAATCCTACGTACAATCAGAGACAGTTTTAAAAACTTACTTTTAATAAAGCAAGACTATCACTTCAAAGGCTTCCACTTGACTTATAATTCAAATCAATCTATACAGCTAATATTATCGAATTTAACTCAAATTAAGAGACCGATAAAAACAAGAGAAGATATGCAGATCTTTCAATTGATATTTAAACTATATATATTAATTTTGAATTATGATACTCGGGAAATTCAACACAATGAAACACTCTATAAAATAGAATATCCGAAAGACTAATTGAAAACATATAACTTATAACCACAAATAAAAAGAAGAGCACTTTTTTTTATTGATATTGAAAAACTAGTAAATTAAAGTTCATGTTGCAATTGTGATCAAATTCTATTATACAATGTGTTTCTCCCTTTTTATGATTACATTTTACACCACATATATATGTGGTTGAATAGTTTTCATACCCCTTTAGGGTGAAAAGACATCATTTTTCATTAAAATTTAGAAAACACTTTTGAGAAAAAAACTAATCAACTAACTAACTGATAACTACCTATCTTTCGGATTTGACTTTGGTCGAAAATCCAAATCATATTTTATGAACTCAAGATTTTTACTGGAGATAGGAAATTTGATTTTCTGAACGGGGTCTTTTTTAGATTTGCAATATTTGATCGTTTTCATTCTCTGTCGACATAATCTTTACAGAAAGTCAAAATTCCAGCATCTCTGAAACCTTCGCTTGCAAAATTTTGATTGTTCTTGTCACAGAGCTTCCTTCCCTAATCCCTCAACTTTTAATTTAAAAGTAATATGTTGTTGTATCCCATTTCATGTACTTCATCATATCATCAATTATTGGGCATGGAGTTTAGGATGCAATTTTTTAGAGTTTTATCACTATATAGGACTCCAAATTTTGCCAAAAATTTAGAGCTCCAACATGGTGCATTGGCAAAACTCAACTGGCCTGCTATACTAGCTAGCGGGACAGATATAGGTAATTGAGCTATCCACCTTCGATTTTAAAAGCCTGTCAAGATCAGATGTCAGAAAGTATTTTAAAAAGAAAAAAATTTGGACAGCACAAAATTAAACCCAGAAATATGTTTGAAAAGCAGCATATTTTAACATCATCACACAACTACACACAAGAATACGTAAGAATATATTTGAACATCAGTACACAGCAAAACATGGGAAATTGGAATAGAAAGAAATCTGGAAATCCCATATTCTAATCAACATTATATCTGTATAGAATCTAAAATCCAGAATGAACTTGTAAATTTTACATGAAAGCCTGTGTTGTATGTCTTATTATGGGAGGTTTGTTAAGTGGTATTCACAGCTTACAACTCCATTGACAGAACTCACTCGGAAGGGGCTTTCAGTGGTATCAGAGAAGTGATTCAGCCATCCTTTGGGAATCCTGCCCCGAATTCTTAAATTTAAGTGTGTTGACAGTTTGTCAAACACTTGTCATGCAAGGATGTATTCTGATTTCTTTTGTGTCTTATTGTTTTCCCAATTTGTTTTATTTAGGGATATGCTAATGCTGAAAATATGCAATTAATCTATACTAAGGTAATTCTGGAAACTAATTCTGAGAAACAATGCTGATAATAACAACTAAAGGCTTCAAATGAATACTAGTTGGAGATACAAATGCACAATTTCTGAATTTCTATTCCCAAATTCATTACATAAAATCATACCAGGCTTGAAATGGAAAGAATATATGCTGATGTCTTTTCTTCAACTCCAAATTCTGAAATGGATGGTCAGTAATTGCAATACTGGGCTGAAGAATGAACTGGATCTGCAATGTACCATCATATAGGGCTGACATCAGCTATGCTGGGAGGTGTAATGTTGTAGGGGAAACCTCTGAAGTCTGATCAAACCCCAGTATGGCCAGTAGAAGTTCGAACTGCTGCAAATAGACAGGTTTCAGGCCATCAAACATCAAATTATATCTATACATGACCCCCAAATGCTCATAACTTCTGTACGGCAGCTGGTAAAAGCCTGGTGAAATTTGAAAAGGGCGCTGGAAATCTACAAATTCCTCAATACCACTAGTTCTCCTTCCTCAATTCAAAATGCACTGAATTCTCCAATTGGGTGTATCACTAATCACTGTAGCTACTGATATAAGAAACTAGGCTCACAACAATATCATTGATATGATGATCTTCTAATGCTCTGCAAGCTGAAAACTTAATCAAATATCAATTCATAAATACTTCCAGCTATGGGGTATCGTCCACGCTGCTTAGAATCAAGGGTTTTCATCCTCAATCCTCTGAAAACTCCAAACCTGAAGCTCTTCAATAACCTGCAAGTGAAGATTCTCAACCAAAGATGTGCTAAATGAGTTCCCAAAACACTTTTATAACCAGCCCTAGCCCTAATTTCGAATTAGGGCTTCATTTCCCCTTTGTTTTAATAAAAAAAATTTATTATATTTTATTAACATGTTAATTAAAAAGTGATAATAAAGTCACTTTTTAATAGAAAATTTCAATCTACCTTGAGGGAGACTATGGCAAAGATGGTAAGGACTTTAAAAAAGATGAATCAACGAGGGGCTCTTGGAAAATCTACTCCAAATGGAGCGGAAGTAATTCAATGAATTCAACTAACCCAACCCTAAAGAAATTCAAAGCGCATATTTGTTCCAGGAGTATGGCACTTTACACCTTGACGGTGAGGCCCACAAATGGTGGTTCTATGGCATGGCAACCCAAGAGCATAGTTGAATCTCTACCATAGAAGAGTTTAGAAAAAGATAGATGGAGAGGTTTGACAAGTAGGATCCGAAGATTTACTTCAGGGAGTTGGCACAATTAAGTCAAGAGAGTATCCAACACAACCTAGGAAAGATCTTTCATCCAACTCAACTATTCAAATAGGTGATTCCTCTTCACAATCCTACAAGGGTCTCACAAGGTTACTGGATGCTCGTATGGCTTCAACACCCCAATAGTGAACTCATGCCTCCCAACCCTTGTAGAACCATTGGAATACAGTAGAATAGGTTCATTTAACTTGCTCAAGGTCAGTTTGGAACTCTTCCATAGCTAGACCACACCAAACCCTCAAACACCTACTCACACAAGCCTATCTCCAACTAGGGCTCCAACTTGTCCATAAGCACACCTCATAATGCCAAGTAGATATGCAGAAACCCAAGGAACTTCAAGACAACTCTATGGGGACTCCTCTTCATGGACAAACCACCACTCTTCACCCTCCCATCCACCCCAAATGGTCACAAAGAAAAGCTACTGAAGCAACATTGTCTCATTGTGACAGTAACAAGCAATTAGGACAGTCATAATAATCTGAGGCATCTCCACTCTCTAGGGCTTTCTAGCACCTTCAAATGTCACTAAGGACTCCCACATGCCTTCCCCAAGTGTCATCCACTCACCAAACCCATCCACTGCATCATATTCTCAAAGGCTTAGTCCACTAGTTCATGAGGACAGCAACATACCCAGTTTTAGGACAGACATCAAAATGGTTAGTATTTTGACAAAGCAAGGGCCACAAATGCTTGATTAGGGTCTGCACTAACCCCTCACACCTCTCCAAGCCTTCACCAAACCTCCTCAAGGATCTACTTCCTTGCTCTGACACCACTATGATGCAAAGGCATAAGGGTACACACACACACAACCTTCTTCATTCACACAAATCTCTTTCTTACAATATATTTGGAAAGCATCTTCATTTGGCTTTAAGACACTCCACAACATCAAATGAAACTCAACAATACTTCAAGGCAATGTTACACAACTCTTGCTAGTTGGCACTCTTATCATATGTTCACAATAACCCAACATGAGAATGACTCATTACAAAGATAGATCTGACCTTGTTAGGCCTTACACAAGGCAAGTATGGTATTCAAAACCAAACAAAACCTCTCTTGCTAATTGGACATGGGTGTGGATTTCCAAAACTTAGATGAATTTTCCCCTCTCAATTTTTATTAAATCAATCTTTGCAATATCACCTTGGGCGTGAAAGGGATGTCTAGGAGAATTTTGAACACTTTGAAATGTATTTGCAGTGATTTCTTCTCCTTGGGCGTGAATTAGACGAGGTGATGGAAATTTTTTGTCTAGAAGAATTTCAACACCTTCACACAATGCCATGTTCTTAGTGCAAGTGAGATTTATAGAATGATTTTAGCCCTTTTGACATTTTCCTTGGCCAATGGTGATTTGCGCACATGGCTCATTTGAACACCAGTGAAGGATTTTTCAACACTTAGTCTTTTTTTGCATTTCTCACCTTCCTTCCAACTTGGGTGCATATGACCCTTGCTAAAGGATTTTGAGACCCTTGAGAAATTCCTTGGCAACCCTTAAGCGCTTTGACGCAAATGATACCCACTTAAGGATTTTGCATTTTAGGCAAATTTCCTTGTCATCTTGAAATTTGCGCTCATGGGCGCACTTTGGCCTCAGAAGAGGATTTTTCATGTTTTGGAGGAATTACTTGACCACCATGGATTTGCGCCCAAGGCGCACTTGAGCACCTGTGAAGGATTTTTTTTAGCACTTTCAAACATTTCCTTGGCTAGTGGTGATTTGCTCATAAGGCACATATGAGAACTTGTCAAGGATTTTTGCAGCACTTAGTCGATCTTTCCCGTTTTCACTCAATTTCCTCTTTGGGCGCACTTGATGGGGTGCAATAGAATTTTCTTATACTTAGCCATTTTTTTTGTTTTCATTCCCCTTTGACCACCACTTAACCAATTTTTTGATTGTTCAATACCTTCTTCAACTTGGGTGTCATTGAGTCCCTATAGTGGATTTTTGAACTCTTGAATTTTCCTTGCCATCTCTTGTCTTGATACCCTGGCGCAAATTAGGACTTGAGGAGGAATTACTATTTTGGGCGCAATTCCATGTGTGGAGGATTTTGACACTTGGGCACAAATTCTTTGCCAGTAGAGAATTTTGACACTTGGGCGAAATTCCTTGGCAATGGAGGATTTCTTCAACTCAAGGAAATTCCTTGACTTAGTGGAATTTTCCCTCTCGGGTGCATTTGTAGCCTAGTGGAGGAATTTCTTCAACTCAAGGAAATTCCTTGACTTAGACATTTTTTTGCATTCCTTCCTCCCTTTTGGACCATACTTAGCCAATTCCTAATATTTTCATTTTGAGTATCCATGGTCAAGAATTCTTCGTATTCAATGCTTTTCATGCATTTTCCATACTTTTTCAGTGATATTTCCAGACTTAGTAAGCTTTTGAGATTTTCTCTTTTGGATGCTTTTCGTGTCTTTTCACTTTCTTGAGTACTTTTCTTGTGCTTTTATACACTGCTTTTTTTGGAGGCTGCTTTTTCAAACTACTTTTTCTAGAGGCTGCTTTTTCAGGAGACTACTTTTTCAAACTACTTTTTCCGGAGATGGTTTTAGACCAACTCCCTCATCTGATCACATTCCCAAGTATAGATTTGGATACTCATTTTCCTCCTCTTCAACCTGAGCTAATCAATTGTCAAGACAGATCTGCCAAAAATAGACTTACTATAAATAGTAAGTTTGCTCAAATGTGAAACTAGGGCAAACTAGGACTTACTAAAAATAGACATCCCTAAAAAAGGAAACCCTAACAAATCGAAACCATTTCAAAACTCCAAATGAAACCAATCTGAGGCCTAGTAAAACTTACTAAAATTAGAAATTCCCTAAAAATAGGAACTTCACCTAAAGACTTGAAATTTCACTAGTTCATTCTTGGAAGGAATTTTAACTCAATACTTCATCCAAATTCACAATTCTTAATTAGAAAACCCTTCAAAACTGAAAAACTAAAAGGTAGGAAATAACCATCCATTCTAGACTAAGCCAAATTCATCAATTCTCATTTGAAACACAAGGAACCTCAGGGAAAGACTCCTTGCTCAAGGAGACGTCAAAGATTTGGAGGTCAAGACTATTGACTAACCCATGCCAAGAAGACGTTGAAGATCAAAGGTCAGGATTATTGCTTGAATTAGGCCAAGAAGACATCGGAGAGTGGAGATCGAGGCCGCAACTCGACACATGCCAAAGGGTTCCTTTCTATAACTAGCACTTTAAGCCATCATGTACATCCTCGAATCAAACCCAAATAGAAGTTTAGCAGCACCACTCTTAGCTGCATTTGATGTTCTCGTTCATTCCTTTTCTCCCTCTCCAGTCTTAAGGCCTTGAAACCCCAAAAATGAATATGCCAAAGGGTTGTTGGGGATTAAGATTTGTAATCTATGTCTAAAGGCAAAAGTATTTTTTATGAGTGGACACATATTTTTGTCAATTGCAAGGCAAAATAAGGAGAAATATTGATCTAGGCGGGACTATGGAGAAGGGGAAGAATCATTCACTTACATGCCACTTCCCTGCAAAACATTTTTCCATACGGCAAACGGGTCTTGGCGTGACACGTGTCGTGTGGAGTACGGTCTCATATTGGCATATACCTTTTTCATTCTATTTTACAACTCCCAACCTAGGCTTTCCCTGCAACATTTAGCAATTTTGTCGTACGGTGTTCGGCAACTTTGCATAAAGCAATCTGTACGGGTAAGGGGTCTAGTATATCAATCTCCACGACAACAAGATAACGATCAAGAGATCAATGAAGAATTCTAAACACAGATAGTACCCAAGCATCAATGAATATAATAGATTAATAGCGATTAATGGACAACAATGATACAGTATTCTAAGGGACTGAATATAATATGCTTAGGCAACGATGGTTGAAAGGGAGTAGCAAGCATAACACAGATGTATAGACTGATTAATTGAAATATTGATATCAACATCATGAAGAACGTCACTCATGAAGATGGAGATCACTATGAATACAGCAACTAAAGATCCAAGTAATCAATAATACTAAGGATCGATAAATGACATCTCTAATCACTAAGAAGAGGTCGAGGATGGTGGAAATATTAATATCAATTTACCATTCAAACATTAAAACTCTCAGTACCATACATAATCAAGCAACTTGATCAATAGGAAGGTCAACATTAAGTTGTTAACAGCAAAACATAAACTAATGTCATTATGAGAAGATACAATGCTAATCCATTATCAGCCATCCCCGAACAAAATATTACTTATAAAAAGAAATATTACTTTTTACATCTGAAATCCTCAAACAAAACATTCATATGATCTTATTACTCGGCTTTCACAAAAATGAACATTCACTCACAACTCAGATTTGCAGAGATACTTTACTCATATTTGATTCAGATTTGCAGAGATACTTAACTTGCTGCTCAATACTCCAACAATTCTCATTCACAACTTAGATTTCTTTCAACATTCTAAAGTTCTTTACAGACACCCTCACACATATTCACACAAATTCAATAGATTGTATTGCTGCAGCCTTAACACAAATAAATCCATTTGCACCTCTGATTTCTCTCAATTGCAGAGACATTTTCTGAATAAAGAAAACTCGCAACACATTCTCAACAAATGATATATCTCTGTTATATCAATCTTTTTACCAACGATACATACTCACCCAGTAACCAATTACAGCACCCACCGCATTTATACAACCTTTAAACTATAAATTAGGTATAGATGGTTACAAGAAATAACCTATAACTTCTCACAACTGTCCTCCCAGTTATAACTAATCTTAGTTATCACCGACAATTGATCCATTACAAATATATTTCATTTTACATTTATATGAAGAGCAATACTCTTCATTTGTAGTGGCGATGATATTCTGATGTAACTTCCAATGACAGTTGACATAAACAGTTGTGACCAAACCATGACAGTTGGCAAAAACAGTTATGACCGAACCATTCAAACTGATCTATGAAGGACTTAATATGCATTGTGCATATCAAAACTTTCAAGGAATAACTCGATACTTAGTATGCAGTTCTGTCTGGAAATATTGCTTGATCATCAAAATATACCAAAATCAAAAAGAATCCAAATGCAACATACTCTGAAAAAATGCACAGATTTGCAGATTAAAATATTTGATTTGAAAATGTTATCTTCAGAAACAAAATTCTGCCCAATATGCATAAACAGTAGATATTTTTCATTTCCAGATTTGACAGAACATATATGCACACGTGCACATATACATGACCATCATACATAAGTACACCATATTGAGGATTATTGTTAAATGCACATGGGCACATCCATGATTGAGATCATTGATATATGAATATATGCATGCATGTTATAATGTTCCGTCATCAGAACATTCTATCATGTATGGATATATCCATACAGCAATATGTTTTATTATCAGATACAAGAATGGCATCGTTATGATCCATGATCGGGTGTCACTGCCAATCCATGGATAATCAGTAATTCATGATTATAATGTTTACTCATAATAATCATGAAGATTATTATGAGTAATTAAAATGTCTGAGCAATGGATACTCATCTCTATCGGCACTTATTCATTACATAAGATTAATCCTTAATCGTATTGTTATTACATAAAAGGCGATTCATAACAGCCAATCCAATCACTACGATTATCATTGATCATGGCGGTAAAGATAAACTAATGGTGGCAGCAGTTCATCGTGCCTTTTCAAATATTATAAAATGCCAAAGTCGATTGGCTATGAGAAGTGTGTATGAGAATTACTATTATAATTTGTTCCCTTGTGGACTTTGCTTGCTATCGCAACCTCTTATATTTGAAAGTACAAGTATTATATAGCAGATCAGAGACGGCACAATAACAAAGATCATAATTATATCTCCATATCAGAGACGGCTCCAGAAATCGCAGATTGCACAATCCTATAAAGAATAACAGAGACGGCATCTTGCCTATTGATCATCCTGTCATAGTAGCATATAATTCATTTGCCTATCAGAGACGGCTTGCAGGGTATGTGCATATTCTATATTGTTATATCAGAGACAGCCATTGATACATATTCAAACTGCTAATTATATATTGCAGTCACAGCCTTGTAAGAATCATTGTATTCAATTGTGGCATTGTAATTACAATTGTGAATACATTTATTCCATTTCCATACATAATCCATTGCTATTACATTGTTCATTGCATATTGCATCATAGCATATTGATCATTGTTACTGCACAGTACATCATTTCATCATTCATTAGTTCATTTCATCCATTTTAGCATTTGGAATTACCAGTCATATATAATTTTCATTGTTCTTGCATTCACATCACATTGCATTAGTAAGCAACTATAGAAGGAATGGTAATTCCCGTAGTGTCCTAATAATCATAAAAAGGGGACATTACAGCTTCCATTTCATAGTTCAGGGATTTTATTGAATCCGATTGGAGAATAAAGGCAGAGAATTGTTATAGGCAGCCAGCAATAAGGAATTGCAGCCTCTAGTGACATATTGAGAGGTGTTTTTGAGGCAACCACCCTCTATCCCTAGCCAGGTGAGTCTCTTGGTCTGAACGTACAGCAATTCCAAAATTTGGCGTATAGGGCAGCGTTTGAACATCCAGGTCCCATTTTTTGTTGCGACTTTATTTAAGATTTTATATTGGCCATTATTATGTAGTGTGATTTGCAATAAATGGAATAAGTAATCTCTATTGGTGAATTGCTAGTGTTTTAGAATTGATTTACATGTATATGCCAGTTATTTGCAAAAACTCATAGAAAGTATAAAACTTCAAAAACACAAAAAAAAATGCAAAAACTTCAAAAACTAGTCATTTGTCAGAGTGACAAGTCATTGAGCCAGCAGGGCTCATCACACCTTCTCAGCCACTTTCTATCTTAAGTAGTGATACCAGATAGAAATGCGTTTTGTCTTTAAATGCATCACCAGATTCTTTGAAATATTGATAGAGTTTTTGTTACCACACATTATTGGAATAGCTTCACCATAGATAATCTTCATATCCTTGAGAGTTTGTTTCATCCATATTATACGAGTACAACATGATGCTGCAGCAATGTATTCTTCTTTTGAAGTAGATAAAATATTGAATCCCATTTTTACTTGCCAAATAGACCAATTTGTATACTAAGAAAATACACTTGTACTTCTGTCATCTGCACATCTGGCCCAATCAATCAATAAATTCCTTCAGAGAAATCATTGTCAATTTTGTACCATAGTCTGAAATCCAGAGTCCCTTTTAGATATTTGAATATCCGATTTGCTGCAACCTCATGAGACTGTTTAAGATTAGCTTGATATCTGGCAGCTAAACAAACAGCATGCGTAATATCCGGTCATAAAGCAGTCAGATACAACATTCCTGTGATAGATCAGTAAAGCTTTTGTTCAACACTCAGAGATTCCTCATCTTTGCTTTAGTGACAGCCAGTGGCCATGGGGATTGCAACTACTCTAGAATCCTCCATCCAAAACTCTTCCAGCATTTTTTTTACATACTTAACCTGAGATATGAAAATTCCATTTTCTTCCCGAATTACTTGAAGACCAAGAAAGATTGTTGAGACACCAATCATAGACATCTCAAATTCCTCTTACATTTCTTCAACAATAATCTTGCAAAGGTAGTCATTTCCTCGAAATATAATATCATCAACATATACAATCACAATCAACAACCAATCATTATCAATCTTAAAGTAAAATTGGCTATTTGCATTGACCTTCCTGAAATTTTGTTGCAACAAATACTTGTGCAATCTAGCATATGTTGTGTTGTAAACACACACACCCCCTTGCAAATAGAAACCCCCTCTTTTTTGCTTAGTTGCTAAGCGTCTAGCATAGTTTGTCATTGGTATTTGTTAGTTTAATATGGCTTAACGGTAGTTTCCATCTCTTAGTCTCCAAAGTGGTTCAGAACTTTGGCCAAGTTTGGATGAAAACATGAAGTTGAAATGTTGTGATTGTGAAAATTGTGAAAATTGGCTCTAACTCTGATTTTGCCTTCAAAGTTTGAATTTGTTTTGGATTTGTAATATGATATAAATTTTTAACACAGTTTGCCGGATAAAATAATGATTTCACCAATATTCTTTAACCAACCAATTACATTGAAATCCAAATAACCATGCCTTCTATTTAATTTAAAATTCAAAACCCCAACTACACATTATCAGCACCATCTCTGAATATTCTTAATGAAAACATAATTGGAATTATTCAATGCCTTCACAAGCAAAAGCTTGAAATTAATTATAAATGAACCTATTCAATATTCAAACTCCTTCACACTGCTGCAAACAATAAGAATGGTGGCGGCTGCTGTTTTGGAATGTCCACGCCCATCACTCAACCCACGTCCAGCAAACACCAACTCTTTCCCTTAAAAGAACGTCCAGCAAACAGCAAACTCTCTACCTTAAAAACGTCCAGCACTAAGCCCTTTCTCACAATGCCGAAATGTCTTCAACCAAACACTCACAATTCGCTGGAATCTTTCACCAGTTCAAAGTGATTGAAACTGTGAATTGAATTCCCAATTCAATCAGCAAGTTTTTCCCCAAACCCTTGTCTCCATAATTCAAACCCCAAACAAGAATGAATGAATAGCATAATCAATAATGAATTCGACTTCTTCTCCATGTCTTTTATAATCTCTCCACAAGAAATCGAACCCTAGCTTCTTAATTACACATTTCACTTAATAAAGACTATGCTTTATGTGCACATTTGAAATATAATAAACTATTATATTTCTTTCCACTTTAATGATGAAAAAAGACCCTTTCATTAAAATAACAATAATCTGACACATAAGGTCCCTGTTTTATGAGCTCAAGATTTAAAAATTCTCAACCCAGTTCCAAAGAGCTATAACACTAAGATGCCCAAAATACAATCCCAATAAAAATAGCAACCTTAGCCGATTTAATTAAATAATAATCATAATTCACCTGTCTTACGAAAACAACTGAGGAAGCATCAGAATCAAAATCTGACAGCACAGGAGTGATCCTGATGATGAAATATGATGAATGGACCTGACAAGGTGACTTACTAAAAATAGACGCTCCCTCCAAGAATCTTGGAGCCCAAACTGGGAGCCAAAAATAAAATCTAAGCGCATCATATAACTCCTCTAAATGATCTGAGCTTCGTGGAACCAAGTGTTGACTTACTGTAAATAGCAAGTCCCTCAAAACGGGGCCACAACCCACAACAAGGTCCTCTAATCACCAGTATTAGCCTACAAGGACCCAATGATAGGCTAAATCCACTAACTCCAATGCTCGTTCAAAATGTGGAAATTACAAAATTGGGGGCGAAATTATGAAAAATTTATTGTGGGAATTGCAAAAGGATGCCAAGAGGTTGTCACGATCAGAAAATTGAGTGATGCGTGTTTGTTTCAAGGTATGCAATGAAGAATGTAATTTCATTCATCAACCACAAAATTCTACCCTTTGAAAATGAAAATTCATTGTCCACCCTTCACAAACCTCCACCCTTAAGCTCCACCCTCGGCTAACCTTCACCCTTCATGAAGTCAAGCCTTCATGGTAAGCATCAAGTTTCCACTCCCAAACAAAATTTGTAAAGCAAAATAGGAATTAAGAATGGAAATTCATAGTCCACCATGAACCCCCATCATTCATGAAGTCAACCTTTCATGGTCACCATTGAATTTCCACTCATCGGTGGAGAAAAATAAATAACAAATTAATACTCGTGAAGAACAAATAATTAGGAAAAACATAGTGCAAATTGAGTTAAACGAAAAAAAAATCATAAAGATCGAATTAAAGAAAAAAAATCCTTAAGTTTGATGCAAGTCAGCCACCTTGGTGGTGATTTTGAATGCAAAAAGAAACATCATGAACTCAGGTCGGCCTTACACCAAGAGGTGTGACCCTTGGTTAAGAAAGTATAAAGGAAGCAACACAATTATAAATCAAACGCAGTTCAATTCATATCCAAGTATTTGCAGGGCATAGTAGAGGAAGTTAGATAGCAGTAGAAGTAAAGTAGGAGGAGACGAGAAATTGTTGCCAGGACTATGTTTAAATTTATATACAATTTCATTGAAGATATGGTGGATTCTTGTGTGTTGCCACTACATTTTGCATGGTTTCTACTTCTCATAGTTTACTTAAAGTTCATTGATTGAAATGGAGAAAGGTGAAGATGAATGATGAATTCCATGTCCATACCTTTTGTTGCTTGTTGATTGCAACTCACAGTGTAAGGTTAGTTTGGACTTGATCAAATACCAAGTTCAAATGTAGATGTTCATTCGAATTACACTAGTATTGGGTATTCAGATGAATGATTACAATATGAAAATATTTCGTGTTCCCTTTGGAGATTGCAACATCATTGTGTAGTTGTTTCATTTGGTGAAGCAAAGCTTGGTTATAGGAATTTACTCATCTAACCATCATCCATTGATATCATTGTCCTTGGTAGATTAGATTTCTATAAACCCTTTTTTGTGTATCTCATGTATTGGAAATCAAGTCAGCATTCAACTTCCAACCCTTTCAAGGAAGAGAATTGATAAAGTCCAAGAAGAATAGCGTAACTCCCCGAGTGATTACCCGCATATCACATTATTAAACTAAGTTGTATCCAACATAAAGTCACTCGTTTGCATTGTAAACCTTGGGGTTGCTTCATTTGATCACACATTTGTTACAATGTTTAGCATATGAGCTTTCCTTGTTCAAAAGAGGATAGGATACTTAGTATTTTATTCTACATATTTGAATGGTCACAAAACTCACATCTGTTTACCCTCGTATGGTAACAAAGAGTATTCACATACAGAAAGTAAAGTACTTAACAGAGAATGTATAGAGAACATAACAGCATTGTATTCATAGATTGAGTACAATGTACAAATGTATTCCGCCTAATCATAATCATGCCTTGCTCGAAGAGAAGAATGCATACATATAGTGTCCAAGGGGATGCGAGGTGAACCGTTGCATCCATGTAACTCCCTTGGATGGACCAACCGTTTAACTACCCATTTACCCGACAACAACATCAACAAAATTGGTGCTAGGAAAGCATGAACATGAATGCTAGATTGTATCAATTCAACAAAAAAAGGAAGAATCATCAAGAGTAGACTTATCAAGTGTTGTAATGAGCCCAACCTGGCTCTGCTAATAACTCATTATGTTCTTGCACAAATTTAACACTTTCAAGCAAAACACCCTGATTTGAATATTTGAAACCAATTTGCTATTCCTCAACTAGCACGAATAATTAACAAGATGTATCTTTTGTCTTTTTTTGAATACTGGAGATTACATTCAAGTCCATATTATGGGTCTGGAGAAGTCTCTCTCTTTTATGGTTTGGTAGATTTATAACTCAAAACAATATACTATTGCCCAACATGAACCTCTTTATTTAATTATAATTTAAATATCAATCTAGATTTGCTAATCCTTTGTTTCCAGCCAAATCCTTATTGCGAAATACAATTGGCAATTACATGCATTGTTTATTAGAATGTTAAACAATAGGAAGAACTTGATTTTGCAGATAGCTGACTGTATAATGCTTGGCGGCAACTCTGGCTTTTAGGACAATGATGGTAATTCGTTGGTGTCCTCACGCTGATGGCCTATGTAATGTCCCCTTCTCTGCAGTAATGCAATTTTATGCCTGATTAGCCTATCTAGCCATCCGGATAGTCTAATGGCCGCTTTTCAGAGGATGCCAGTCAGTCACAAGTGCTACGTGGACATTTAT
>MU226702.1:191854-205189 GCA_018584345.1 Thuja plicata
TATTTGTCTTGTTCGATATTCGAACACACACACGGCATATCTGAATCCACGTCATTTCATTTGCTTCCTATATCTTGCTTTGTGCGTTTGGCAAGTTTAATGTCTCTGCAATTAATTTCTATCTCTCCGGGCACTTGATACTTAACATGGTAGTGACATGTCCAGATAATCTTCAAGCACGGTGCCTGTGGGAAAGTCCTAGTGCGATTATAGAGTCCCAACATCCTAATTCCAAGCTTGAATGCTAACTCCCGATAACTCCTTTTTCTTTTTTGCTTTCAATATGACGTGTTGTGTTCATCAAGTATTTTTCTTCATTTGACATTCCTCAGATTAAACGGAAACACAATATATACTTCACAAAATCATTCTATATCATTGACATTATTCGAATATGTATGCACTTTGTCTGACGTTGTTGCTTCTGTGATAAAGATAGGTTTTGTAATCACTCTCTTCTATATCGTGAATCATGTCCATCTTAATACTAGTTTGAAGAGAATAAATCTGTGAAGACATTGATCTTTTGTATTCACTCAAATTAAACAAATGAGAGAATGGTCAAATGGAGGCTGAAAAATTAAGGCTCCATCACCACCCTTCACAAATTCCAGAATTAATCTCTTCCTCCAATCATAGGCAAGACAGCACGAAGGAAGAATGCAATCGGTTATACAACAGCAACCGATTGTTGATTAGATCAAGAAGAATCAGTCTTCCGAGCTTATTTGACCCTTATACTTCAGCAAGGGCACAGATTTCAAAACATCTAGGAACAATTCCCAAGAACAAATTTCAATAATCAATATTCGATGCTCAGCATTAAGAATGCCTCCGTATTTATAACTCTTCGGATGCCATAGTTTCCCAAAGGATATATCAGTTAACCAGTCTCCGGAATAGCAACTTCCAAATTATTATAATAATAAAGTATTATTATAATAATATAACTTTATTATTAATTAATAACATATCGTTATTAATTAATATTAATTAATTAATCAATATGCACTCCAGTGATAAAACCTGCATCCACTGCTGAACCTGCCAGACTGACGGAGTCATCCACTGTATTGCCAAAATTAGCAATTGCCAAAAATAGACTTACTATAAATAGTAAGTCCCCAACCAAGGAACTGTACAGACTGAGCATTGTCTGGAAACTGGTCACTCCTGATACTGCCCTGCCAGAAGGGGAAACTGACCGAACTGACTTAGTAAAAATAGTAAGTCTAGACTTACTAAAAATAGTAAATCTGCCAACTGGGACCCTAAAAACCAGGCATCAGCTCACGAGGGTCACGATGATGAGCTCACTACGCCACTGCCAACACCTGCTAAAAAGGGGGTCATCACAGAGATGTTATCAAGAACCACAATCCATCATCATGCCACATCAACAGAATTGGCGCTAGAGGAAGGGGGCCTTGTTCAAGTTCATCTGTGGAGATATCAAAAGATTTAGTAAAAGAAAGGTAGGTTGGAACTAGTATGAGCTTTCAAGTGTTAGATATGAGATATGTAATGTCCCCAATTTAGCAGGTTCACATTTGGTCTTCGTTGGCTCAGATTGGACTTTGTTGGGCTCAGTTTCATATACTTGCTATTTATAGTAAGTTTGAGGTTGATAGAGATGGACCCTTACTATTTTTAGTAAGGCAAGTGGATGCGCAGTGGGAACATTGGTTGACCTCCAGGTTCAGTCAGAATAGAGAGAATGATTATTTGATGAGATATTAAATTATTAAGGCATTAAAGATTATTTATTAAGATAATATTATAAAGTTATATTATTAATAACTTTATTAAGTTTAAAGGGGCTAAGGACATTATTAATGAGCATTAAATATATCATTAACCCAAGGGGGGTATAATTTTATATTATAAATTCATTTGTACATCAAAAGCAAATGTTTATAAGTCATTAATGTCACTTGTTGGAAAAGCCTCAGGAAAATCGAACTTCATGAAAGAATATAAAAAGGCCAAAGGAAAAATGGATGGAACATTCTTGATGCATTGATTTAAGGAAATTGGAGAATGGTGAAGAATTTGTGTGGTAAACCGAGGGTTTGCTGATCCGTCCATCTGATACAATTGTGAATTCTATGCAGAACTGTGCACTTTGAATTGGTGTTCTGTGCCAACGAATTGTGTTTGCTATAACCTTATCTCAAAGGTTATGATTGTGCTTCAAACTGTGATTAATTTGTGAGAGGGGTTCAGTGTTTTCCTTCAGAAGTGTTGGCTTTGGGTAGAAATGGTTGGTATTGCTGATCGCAGCTTCTAGGAAGGTCGGCGTTTGAAGAATAGAGCTGTCATTAGCCTACAGGCAGCGGCCATTGATTGGGGGCTGCGTTTTGTTTATAGAGGCAGCGATTGGTATATAAGAGGCACGCTTTTGACCTGTGGATGCCTACGTTGCATGATAACAACATTGACATCAAGCAATTCGCCATCACCAGAGATCTGCGAATTATATTGGGAGAATGCAAGAGTTTCTTTTCATATCCAGGCATCCAAGTTCCAATTGATATTTTGGAAAGAAATTTAGTGTTTCAAAAATTATATTTATTTGGTATTGTAATCTTTGCATGTAAATGTGAAAAAGAATAAGCTAGGTCTGCAACACTGAATTGTATTCTCAATTTCGAAGTATTGTAATTTGATGTTACAAGCTTAGTGATTTGAATTTCATGTAATGGTATTGCAAAAACTTTTCAAATACAAATTAACAATTGCACACACACTTAAGCAAAAATCAGAAGTTAGACATTGCCTGCAAAGTGTTTGACCAAATGTCAAACGTCTGAAAAGTAAAGCAATTCAGTGCTTGTTAGAGTTAGAACTGGTTGGGGTTCTTAAAAGATATGTTAGATCTCTTCTATGTTGAAAATCCAAAAAAGGTGAAAAATTTCAGAAAAACCAAAAAAAATTCTCGATGGATGGGCAGTCATCTCATCATAGTGGTCAATTTGATATCCTTCCAATTTGGTTTGATTTGAATGACCGGTTACATCCATGAAGTTTGTCCGAATTTGCATCACCAGGAAAGCACATGATTTATGAGATAACCAAGCATGAGGAGATGCATTGTTTGACATTTCTATTAAGGATGAAATTAGCATGACAACAGAAATTTTCTTTCTCGGAAGTCCATAAACTGATAGTTCTTGTGAGACCAGAATCAGATTTTTATGGATTCAAGGAGATGATCAAGAAAGGATGCATTGAGAAATATGGGCATGTGGAAAATATTTTGCTCCCTTATTAGTGTATAATACACAATGCGTTGCATTCAAAATTCACTTGTCCATCATGCCAAGATATCATTAAACAAGCCAAGTGTGAATTGGGATGGTTTGAACAATCAAGTCTATGCAACGAAGAGTCATCAAAGGAATACAACAAAGATAACATTCAGCAATCAAGTTTCGCATCAAAAGAAGAGCATATTGTAACATCATCCAATGGTGAAGGAAATGAGTTACAAGAAGGCAGCAAAAGCGAGCATATTGATCGAAATATCGAAGTGTTAGATGCCTTTGCATACATTGCATCAAAAGAAGCATGCGTTGAAGTGAAAATCAAGAGAACAATAGAAGACCTTCAATCAAGCGAAGTAGTGGCAAGTCATGGTCACAGTTTAGAAACACTAGAGAATGAAGAACTACAAGTTGTCACAAAGGAAGACCATCAAGGATTTGAAGTAGAAGACTTAGGACAAGAGGGGAGTGATGCCTAGGATTGTCAAGAGAGATGTAATCAAAGTCAATTAGAAAAAGGTGACGTCAATGTATTTCAAGAAAATGAAATCCTTGGTGAATGTTCCTCCATGCCACGAAAGGTAGATTCAAATGAAGAACTGAAAGATGTTCCTGGAGAAGAATCCATTAGTGATCACATTTCGAATGATGAAACTTCGAGCAGCCTTGCAGAGCATAATCAAGATGTGTTAAACAAGCAAGTTATCACAATGGTAGTAAAGAATGTAGAACATTTCGAATCGGCGCTACAACTTGAGATTGTGTTTGAACGAAAACTTGGAGAAATATTTAAAGATCAACCTATCAAAGAGACCATAGTTTTAAACATATGCCCACAAGGTTGCACAAGGATGCATGGTTTATGCAACATGAAGATAGACAAGTGGGAGAAACACTCCACGAAACTGAGTTAAGCCTACCTTGCTCACTACCGAATATGGTGTAGATGCAAGTGGAATCATACATCAACTTCGACCTCTTAATGCGTTGTTGGATTGTACACAAGAATCTCCATTCAAAGACAAAACTTGCCAAGTTACTTCTTTCCCTACTCTTAGTTTTGAATGTTGCTATTTTGATTATGGAAATTTGGGAAAAACAACTTGTGTGCGGATTAATCATAGACCCAATGAACTACCTCAATTATTGATTTTGCATAATGTATTTCCCTAATATGAATGTGAGGGGGTAAAAATTTTCTCAAAGTACAAGGATGAATTTACAAGACTTCAAAACCATCACTCGTGCCTTGTTACTGTTGAACATTTTCAGAAATCGTGTTATGTCATGAATATATTTAGGTCTTTTGAGTTTGTTTGTTCGAAGTGTTTTTTACATCGTTAGGGTAGGTTTTCATTTTGTTTGTTTTAGATTAGTTGTTTTGTTGGGCCTAGTTAATTTCCCTTGAGTCATTTGGCTAAAGATTATAAAGAGGCTCAATCTTAGGTGGTTAGTTTTAGTTTGCTTTAAGTTAAGTCTAGTCGTTAGTTTGGCTTCCTTGGTTTAGCATCTCAAATTAGATAAAAAGGGGCATTACACTAAGTGTTGATCATTTTGTTGTCTTAGGATTCTAATCTGAGTGCCTATGCTATTTACAACCTTCTACGGATATAATTACTAAGCTATTGTATGGAATTCAAAGATTTAGATGTCCGAAAATTATTATTTTGTCTAAAATACTACTGACTTTGAGCTTTAAGAAGGGAATTTGGCGGAAGGTAAACGGATAGCAATGAGGACGGTGCAGATAAGGAAGCTATCCAAAGGATTTTATCCTGAGCCCTCGATGGTTTCGAAGTGGAGGAAAGTTGCGGATACAAACATGGAGCACATAGATATGGAGAGATTAAAGAGAAGAATGTATGGAAACTGAGACCGTCTACTTTCGAACATAGAAGTCAACACTATGAGGAGTGGTTTGTATCATGCAGCTAGGTTTCCATCAGCTATTCAATGTAATGAACTCTTGGTAGAGTGTGCAAAGAACTATGATCCAAATACCAGGACAATCAAGGCCAAAGGGAAGGTGTTGGCATTCCTGAGTGAAGATGCAATTAGAGAAACTTTTGGGATTCCATTTTATCCAAGGATGCAGATTAGAACTAAGGAAGATGGAGAAGCATTGTATGACAAGAGACCGGACACTTGTATGGATATCATCAACAAGAACTAGAACAACAAACCTAGGAAGCATCATTCCAAGTTGCCAAAGAAGCTGGTGAGTGTGGATCTCAAGGATGAATATAGTGATTTGATCTTTATGTTGAACAGAGTTATGGGGACACCTCAAGGGGCTTTCTTTGATACTTGGATATATTATTTCGTTGAAGAGATAACAGGAGGAAATGTGATGATAAATTGGGCCAGGATGATTAGTGATAATCTAGATACCCAACTAAGGAACTTAGTGAAAATGAAGCAATTTTAGATGAGTTCCTATGTGATCTATCTGCTAGCAAGGAATATTGAGTATCCAAGTCTAATATGCAGTGGCATGGTTGGAAAAGGCAAAGGGCAATTTAAGGTATATGATTTCTATCCTGAGTTACAACTACAAGAAAGAGCAAATTACAGGAGGATTAATGATATCTTCACCATGAACATTACACGCACACTTCGGGATGGATTGCATAGGAGATTATCTAGAGAGGCCATGACATTGATCGAGGAGTATAGATATTGGTACATCTAAATCCCAACTACTTTCACTTACATCGAGATCCAGGGATTTTCTTCAAAGCCTCACAAACTTCCTAAGTATCCTACAGATAAGATGGTCTTGTTGGAGGTAGTCAAGCAGATTGTAGAGTTTGATTTTATGCAGAAGGAGAAACACAAATAGGGAATGCCTTCCATTATCACATTTGGGAAGATACTTGAGACATGTCCTTCATTACAGGCAGCAGAGATAGCAAGTGAGGAGTTCGAGTTTTATCAACTTGGGGTCTACAAAGCAAGGAATGAATTCGACCCACTCCAAAAGATCCCCACTTACAGGGGGAAGAGATTCAAACACAAGATTGAGATTGAGGACTATTGGGCAAATCTAGTGGAAGAACATGCTATAAGGATAAATATGTGGTCTAGGATGTTTGTGGATTTCATGAGAAATGTAGTATTTTCCCTATTCTTGATCAGGTTAGAGAGGATGGCAATCACATTCGTCCTCACTATCAACGTGAAAAGAGCTAGCTCATCGAGCCACCCAATTTGTTACAGAAGGAAGAGCTTATAGAATCGGGCATCTTGACGAGGAAAGTGATGGATAAATCAAGGGCATGGATTGATAAACAGGTTAACAAATTAAGCAAACAAGGTATCACCTTCACACATGTAAAGATGCAAAGTGAGGAATCTTCCTCAAAAGGATATGAAAGAACCATCAGCACTTCAAGACTACACAATAAGGACGAAGGACAAATTTTAAAGAAAGGGAACGATGTGGTGGAAGCAACCCAAGCAGCAAGTGATAGAACTATTAGTAAGGAATCTGGAAGCGAAAAGCATGAGTCTATCACACCTCCCACTGTCGATTCTTCATCATAGAGGGAAGTAGGAGCACAAAATATGGATCGAGATTCAATGCAAGGAGGAGATACAGAGATTCTACCCCAGGAAAGCCAAGAGGCAGCTTCATTCACACAGTTAGTGCAGCATGGAACAGACATATTGCCAGCATCCCCTATTGTGTAGTTGCTAGTCAATTTGAGAGATGATATGAGACAGCCTGATCTTACACTCAAGAGATAGATGACGAGATTATTTCAGCATTGAAGGGAATTAATGAAGATTAGCAGATGGAAGATGGTATGGATTTATCCACAATTCCTGAATGGTTGAGTGAGAGTATGAAGAAGAGTAGAGGAAGTACACCCTATGGATGAAGTTGATGCATTCTTGAACAGGATTGGCAAAGTGAAAGAACCTGAACCAGCAAAGAAGATTCATAAGATTACCAGAGATGTGTCAGGATCTCGTGCTTTGCATATGGTTGTCCCAGTTAGTGATAAGACTAGAGATGAGATTACTTGTAATGATTACCACGTCTCCTCATTCGACATTGGGCTAACAACGAAGAAGCAAGAATTTCAGGAATTAAGGGATACTACGAATGCAATTGAAGGAAAAATGGATAAACTAAAAAGGGAAAGGGATGAGCTAGAATCAAAGAATTTGATGACGAAGTTCATAAACAAGCATGAGTCCATCAGGACATGAGAGTTTTGCACTTATTCCATGTCCCCACTTCCCAGAGTACTAGCGATGTGGTAAAAGAATGGGCAAGTGATATCACGAAACAATAAGAGGCTTTCCTTCCTAGGATAGTTACGAGAGGACCACAATATTGATGAATAAGGTGCAAGGATTAGAGGAGACATGGAAGGAATTTCAGCCCATTGAAGACAAGATGATTCCTCATCTCAAGGCATTGAGGAGTGTCCCTGCATCAGTTTTGATTCAAGGGGAAGTAATTGATAGAGGAAGTGCATATGATTTTGGTTATTGGTACCTTTCATTGTCTATGAGAAAGACTGCATATGAGCATACACAGTCAGATTGTCTGGATATTGAGGGTCAGATTGTCTGGATATTGAGGGTCCTATCACAGAAATACACTCAAAAGTCCTTATTGCAATTAAGGAATTATTTGGTCTTGACATTTATGACTCCAATGACTTACATTTGGATGACCTGAAAGAAAAGATAAAATCAATCTACTTTGAAGACACAGACTCTCTTGATAAGAGTCAATTGAATGGATTTCTCTCACTTATGATTTCCATAAGTGATTTGCAAAGGCACACTTTAGATTGGGACAGCAAATTGGATGCTTGCATGGAGAAACTAGAAATCATTGAATTACAGCATAACAGCTTTCCTCATATTGCTATGGATGAACTTAGTGCAATTCTGGTCAAGTTCCTTATGTTTGCTAAAAGAGAGAAGGAAAAGGGAGTGCACATCTTGGATGATGAGTTGTATGATGACTAGGTGGCTTCCTTGTTACTTATTGGTCCTCAAGCCATTGAATTTTCTCATTGGCTCATTATGTGGTGTTTCATTCTCATTGGCCATTTGTGGTTGCCCTAATTAGGATTTGTAATGGATTAATATGGGCCATTGATTCTGTTTTAATCTTGGTCATTCATTGTAATTGGGGCTCCTATATAATCCCCACTCCTCTCATTGTAAACGGGATTGTTAGAGAATTGTTGTTAATATACTGTCAAATTATCTACTATTCATTGTTGTGGTTTTTGCATAGTGAATAAGTGTAATCTTTTGGAATATTGTATGGTTATCTACATTCCTCACTTAGAATAGATATGATTTCAAGTATTTAGTTAGAATTTGTTTTGAGCAATTTAGTGAGATAAGAGTAATTGTGAATGCATTCTTGCTTGACTCGATCATAGACCAAACCACTAGCTGCTTACTGATTGTAAGTCTTGCCTTGCGTGGTCGAAGGGCATTTAAATGTACTCAACTCCAATCCATATTAGATCTTTGATTTGCATCCGTAGATGGGATTAAGGAAATGGTATTGATTAGAACATCATTTCAATACACCCTAGAAGATTGCACTAGGTGAGTGGAGTCAAAGACAAGACTGCATCTAGTAGAGTCCAAGGACATTCACTCTTTCTTGCATCCTTAGGTAGAACTAAACTAGTTTAGAATCGTAAGTTTGCATTTCATTAGTTGAAAGTTGGTATATTTTTATTGCACATTATGAAGCCAAATCGTTCAAAATCCATATAACAATCTTAGTGAACTAGCATAAGTCCCTTTGTGATCTCAGCAAATCACATTATTTTCACAGAATATCCACGTTAAGAAGGAACCCTGGCGTCACCTTTATGATCTTTCATTGCAATCTTAGCATAAGGGGTGTCTTTGTTCAAGAGAGGATTCAATATCCGGTGTCTCATCCTGATACATAGAGTGTTCTATCCTGTACGTTGTAAGAGAACAAAACTCGCATCAGCACTACCCATAGGGGATTAAGCCTCGTGGGTTGGGAGGTTGATTGGTGCTCCTAGGCTTAATCAAGGAGGATCAAGTACCTCCAAGGTGGACTAAGGAATGGAAGGGCGACCCACCTTCCATGCTCTCGCAGTACAAGGGTGACCAACCTTGAGATTGTGATTTGCAAACATATGAATGCATTCCTAATGAGATTATTATAGGAATCCGCATTGGAATTGTCTAAATTAGATCTTAATATGAGAAAGTTATGACTTTATGATGTATACTAATGATTAGACAATGACGGGATCCAATCGCAACAATAATCAATACACAATGAAGGTGAACCGTCAAGTGAAATATAACTGCCACCAATAGGAGAAAAGAATCGACCTTTCCAATTTTGCAATCACGTGGCACAAGAAAGACCTCCGGTAATAATAAAGAAGCCATTTCATAAGCATATAGAGAAGACAACTATCATAAATGAATGCCAACAGCCATGTACACATATGGCTCCCAAAAACATGACTCTTCGATCATTCTAAAAGTCTCCATTTAATAACTGAACTAATTGAATTACGTCTTCTAGCCAGCGAACATATGAACCAACCATCGCAGGTAGAGATGATTTCTCTTGCAGCTATAAAACATTAACACCTTTGAGATGGTTGTGGACATTGAAAAGGTTGCAAAGTATAGAATGATGTCCGGTCGTAGATCTGAAAAATGAGTTGTCATAAAGCATCATGCAGTTGAAAAATACAAATAAGAGATTATAATTGATGGTCAATTTTTTTCAGCCTGCTACCTATTGTGACCTTTTCACACATCGCCCCATTCCAAATGGGGACCCCCTCTTTTTGCTTAATAAGTCGTCCTTTTTGCAGTCAGTGTTGTCTCTTGAGCCTTAAACTACTTGGCTAAGTCTGGATTTGAATGCCTTCTACCTTTGAATCTTGTGAAAAATAGTAAATTTGGCCAAGTAAAACAATGAATTGGTCTTTTAAAAAGAATGCCTGTGACATTTGAAACTTTTTGACATACTTGCTATTTTTAGAAATTTCTATTTTTGGCAAGTTTCACTATGTCTCCAATTAGCCTAATTTTGTGTTTAAACAAACTTACTATTAATAGTAATTCTATTTTTGGCAAGTTTGTCCTGACAACTGATGAGCTCTAGCTGAAGAGGAGGAAAAAGGGTATCCAGATCTATATCCGGAATTGTGATCTGGTGATGCAATTGGTCTAAAATGTACTAAGTATAATAACATTCAAAAATGCAAAGGCGTGATGAAAATGGTTAAGTCTGAAGAACGTTCCTAAAAAGCACATGAAAGTGGAAAGACCTAAAAAGGCACAGAAAATGGTCAAGTCTGGGAACATTTCTAAAAAGGCATAAAAAGACACCCAAAAAATGATAGGGCGTGAAAATTCACTATGGGAAAATTCCTTGATCCCATCCCATCAATGCCCAAAATGGAAAATCATGAAAAATGGCTAGTTGTTTGTACAAGAAGGTGAAACAAACGAGGAAATTGGCCAAGTATGGAAGAATTTTGTCTACATGCCTATCTGAAAACTTTTGGAAAATCCTTGTTCTAGTATCAAATTTATCAAAAGTCTTGGAAAAAAAGTTGTGGAAAAGAACACTGATGGAAGTGTCTTGATTACTAAAATTTGGCTGAGTTTGAAAAATTTTAGGATCTTCTAAAATCTAGAATCTCCATTATAACTCCTAGAGATCCGAAACCACTATCAAATATCCTGACAATATTTATATAAAAATAATTTGATGTGACGTATACTTAAATCTTATATTTTATATGCAAGGAAAGTTGAAAAAATGACTAAGTAATGAACAAAATCCACCACAGGCATGGATTTGCGCCCAAGTGACAAAATCCTCCACAATCAAGGAATTTTGCCCAAGTGACAAAATCCTCCACAGTCATGGAATTGTGCCCAAGTATCAAACTCCACCATTGCCAAGGATTTGTGCCCAGAAGACAAAATCCTCCACTGCCAAGGAATTGCGCCCAAGTATCAAAATCCTCCACCACCAAGGAATTGCACCCAAGTAACAAAATCCACCACTACCAAGGATTTGTGCCCACATGACAAAATCCTCCACCACCAAAGAATCACATCCAAGTAACAAAATCCTCCACTACCAAGGAAGTGCACCCAAGCACTCAAATGGAATGAAAGATAAAAACATTTTGGCTGAGTACGGAAAGAAAAAATCTTTCAAAAGGGCATGCCAGTAAAATTTTGAGTATTTTGATCAACTCCCTATTTCCAGAAGTTTCTATTTTTAGTAAATTTCACTGCATCCCATATTAGCCTTATTTTGACTTTGGAACACTCACTATTTTTAGCAGTGTCTATTTTTTAGTAAGTCTATTTTAGTAAATTTCGCTACATCCTGGATTGGCCTTATTTTGACTTTGGAACAACTCACTATTTTTAGTAAGTCTATTTTTGGCAAGTTTATTTTGGCAATAGGTGAGCTTTGACTAATAAAGAGACAAAAGGATATCCAATTCTATATTCGGAAGAATGAGCAAAAAAGGCAGATGATCAAAAAATGGTTAATTTTGGAAACATCCTTGAAATATCCAAAAGTGGAAAGGCATGAAAAACATTAGAAAATTGATTAAGTTTGAAGAACATCTTTGAAAAGCATCCAAAAAAGGAAAGGAGATGAAATTTCACTAAGTGTGGAGAAAAAATCCTCCTCCACCCTCAAAATCCACCCAGGAGAGGGAATTCTCTTAATTCAAGGAATTTCTTCAAAATGGAAAAATCTTTCTCAATGCTGCATTTGAAACCAGGAAGGGGAATTCCTAGAGTGCACGGATTTTTTTCCAAAATTCCAATTTCCTTAATCATGTCTCAAATGTGCTCAAGAGAACAAGGAAAGATGAAAAAATGGCCAAGTGTTAGAAATTCCTCCTCCTAGCTCATGTACGCTCAAGGAAGAAATCGCAAGGAATAGGTGAAATTGGCTAAGTATGGAAATTCCCTCTCCAAATCTCAAATTTCACCTTCTTCAAGTGCGCGGCCATGGGCTGAGAAATGTTGACGAAGATAAACGCCAAAAAGGGAATTCTTGGAAAATAAAAGAAAAAGCGTGACAATGAATTTTAAACATGAGAACAAGGTGTGAATTTTGAAGAGAAAGAGTTTCTGGAGAGAGAAGACCTGAGCTTTTAAGAAGAAAGAGGAGAGAGAATTCCAATTTCAGACGTTCAAGCAAGACATTCAGGTCCTAGAATTCCAGTTCCAGTGTTGAAGATGTCCAAGTTTCACGCAATCCAATTCAACCCATTCAAGGTTCAAGACCTGATTGATCAAAGTTTAAGTACAAATGTAGAAGGCAAAAATGCAATATCTTGTAGTCCCTCCGGAAATCCAAGGTCAAAAGTCAAAAGGTCCATCTATTTCATGAAGATGAATTCCTAAGCAGGTACATGGAAGGAAGAAAATGATCAAAGGAAGATAATTTCAAAAGAAGTAATCAAAGTTGGATATTGGTTACAAAATGATGTAGTTAAAAAATACCCGAGTCTACATGGCACTCAGCATGCTAACATGGCACCTAGTCATCTTCACCGGTCAATCAAAAGTATTCTAGTCAAAATATCCAAATTCACTGCATTCAAGGAGCATAATCGAGCGTAAACTATTTTGGGCAAACGAGCATTTAATGCTTAGTGGGAACCTTGAGCCATTATGGGTCATCTTTGACCACTCTCCCACTAAGTGGACACCCCTCTTCAAATTGGTCCATGTGGACCTGCTCATTCATTGTAGATTCTCTCTCCAAGCCCTAACCTTAATCAAGGTTGATGCAGCAAAGTCTGGGTCATTGATGTTGTTTCAATCTAAGCAGCACATTTGTTGATGTTTATAGCTTCGGTCAGATAAAAACAATCATGGATGATCATCTCAATCAATAGAATGATTTGAGTTATATGTATATATGTACGAATATACATAATAATAATAATTGAGTTTATTATTATTATTACATATTTTATCATACATACATACATAATTATATTTGGATATTAAATCATAAATCATTATATTA
>MU226702.1:236173-249818 GCA_018584345.1 Thuja plicata
CACTAAGGTGCCCAACATATAATACCAACAATAATGGCAACCTTAGCAAATTTAATTAAATAATAATAATAATTCACCCGTCTTGCGAAAACAACTGAAGAAGCATCAGAATTGAAATCTGTCTGCATTGGAGTGATTCTGATGATAAAAGATGATGAACGAACCTAACGGGGTGACTTGCTAAAAATAGACGCTCTCTTCAAGATTCTTAGAGCCCAAACCGGAAGCCAAAAATGAAAACTGAGAGCATCATTCACTCCTCTAACTCATCTAAGCTCATCGGAACTATGCATTGACTTACTATAAATAGGAAGTTCACACAAATGACCCTCTAAACACCTCGCCAGACCACGAGGATCGCAATAATGACCTGTCACCATCCATTCAATGACACTGCTAAAAATGGGGACATTACAAGAACACGGATGCAAAAATACTATAAAAATTCTCAACCTGCCTTCACTACAATAATCCCCTCACGCACTAATAATATCTCAACTAGACATGCTCCATAATGTCCATATCGGGGGTAAATGAGAAGTCACGGCAAGAGGAATAACAAAGCTCAACGACAATTACTATCCATGCCGTTTCAAGTTCCATCAACGGGAATAGACATAAAGACAAAAATCTTCAATAACCAGTTTCCGATAAAATAAGTTTCGAATGAAGAGAGAAGATATTCCCTTCGAACCAATGTCAGCCAGAACATGGCAACACAAACAATGAATACGAATGGTGACTCTTACCATATGAAGCTGGTCCATCTTCTACCATCTTCGTAGCAACAAAGACAAACTCGGTTGAAAGAACTACGATGACATAAACGCTGGAAGAATGAAACAGTTGTTTACATAACCATACAAACACAGAGGACACTACGGTGAAGTGAAGAGAAGCCATTTCACCAAGCATAACATTTGAATCATCAAATGTGTTGACCTCCGGAATGATGTGAAGGACACGAGGCAAATATGTTGGCATCGATAATACTACTGCTCCTTCGACAAAAGAAATAGGATGCCCATTGCAGGTAAGAATAATATCTCCTGCAGCTAAAAACTGTTAACATTAACACTCCCTCTTAGCAAAGGAGATATTATTCCAGATTTTCATGTCATCATGATAAACACAATGGCTACACTCATATGTGTCAACAACAAAACCTCACCACAGATTTTCTCAACATAATATTGAGATTTGTCATCTCAGCTTGACATTCACCATGGCTACTCCCACAGGGTGAAAGAACAGAAAACTAAGTCAAGGATTCTCTCGCATGACATCCACCAGGGCTACTCCTAGAGGGTGGAACCACCATAGCTACTCACAGAGCGTGGAACAAGGGCTTTCACCTCAAACTTTTTTCGCAAAGAAGAATGCATTAACAAAGGATTGCACCTCGAACTTCTCCTTCACGGAGAAGAACTCATCAACAAGGGATTGCACCTCGAACTTCTCCCTCACGGAGAAGAACTCATTAACAAATCTTCATGATGATGTGGCTCTCTCAAAGACAGATATCAACCTTCTTACCTCCTTGTCCAAGTCAGACTCCCTTTGAATCTGACATCAACCTTCTGACCTCCTCGTCCAAGGTGTCCAGTGATGGATAGTCAGACTCCTTTTGAATGGAGACTCCCTCTTAGCAAGGGCAGCATTCTCACTGCTTTGATTATCATAACAAAATAGAGTTGAGTCCAATGTTGACCAAACAAGGAGCTTTAGCAGTCACACTGCTACATGAGCTTGTTGATCGTTAGCAAAAGGATTTGGCTCTCCCTTTATTGCTCAAGCTCCCTTTGAATCTTCAAGCACTTGCATCAACCTCCTGACCTTCCAAATCACCCTATTCTGGGGCTACCAATGTCAAATTAAGATTGACTATGCAAATCTATTCTCTGCAGCTGAAGAGTCTCCCTCTGAATATCATTTCTTCCTCTTCGAAGAAACTAATTACAATAACAAACTATATAGGTTCTTCCACTTTAATGATGTTATGTGACACCAATTCAGTCCCATGGCTTCAAGCAGTGTTCCCATGTTCATTTCTACAGCATGTATGACTTTGCATGTAATCTCTCATCATCCCGTTACTTCTCGATCCATCCTCGAAGCATTATTAGAGAGATTAGTAGAAGTTCATGGAATCAAACTATTGTGAAGAGAAATATACAGAACAAGACTAAAAGCATACATGATACACTATTCCTAGTGTTATAACATGAATTAAAAATTAGCTTCATAAAAAAATCATGATCAATATTCACGGATTTAAAAACTTATCTCTTGATTGTTTAATCTTCCTCACAATTCACCAATTGTTCTTTCGTCATCATGCAATCATAGTGCAGGCAGAGAATGCAAATTCAAACACCAACAAGGCTACTATCCTCATAGATATGAAGGTCAAACATGTAAGAATAGATGAGCATGACAACATCCTCCCCGTTCAGGTAAGAAGCTTCATCGGAGATTCTACCCTCCAAGGCTCTTCAGCTACACGTTCTCATATACATCCCTTATTTTGAACAACATATTCGACACCCATTAGACAACACAGTTTTTCTAGAATTCAATTGTTCTATTCTGATTTGGATCGTTTCCTTACACCCGCTTTGATACCATGTTAATGTTTTAAGCCAGAATAGCATAACATGCAATAAACAGAAACTCAGAAAAACATAGGAACAAATGACTCAATTATTAACCCTTGGAAAACCCTCCTTGTCAAGGGAAAGACCCAGCCACACCCAAAAAATAATCCTTTATTGAATAAACAAAACTTCATGATACAATGCTTCACAAGCTTGATCAGAGAAAATATTCAATCAAAGATTGTTAACTCTTAACAATCTACAAAAGTATGTCTCTTATTAGATTGAGCAACACTTTGTCGGCATCTACCATATAATATGAACTACTTGTATCCCAGATACAATAAATGACACACTAAGAATTGATCAAACATCGACCAAATGCAAAGACTATATCTGATACAGAGGTCGTTGTAGCTATCACAAAAATAATGATCTTCAGACTTGAAGAACATAGATACAAAAGTACTAGAAACATTCTCAACCTGCCTTCACTTCAATAATCCCCTCACGCACAAGGCGTAGAGATGGCGGAGCGATGGAGGAGAGACGGTCTAGGGTTTCGAACCAGGCATGAGGGATGGCAGAGAGAAGGATTTGACAGGCGTGGCCCAAGACGGCCGTGGTTCCCACCAGCCAAGCGGTGAATGCCTGGCATGAGATCAACGGATAGAATGGGCGCTGAGTGGGATCAGCAGGGCCCGCAGCAAAACAAATGGGGCTCAGCGAGAATCTTCTTTGGCCGCAAGGAAGGGTTGCGTAAACCAACGGATCAAATGTGGCTTTCAAAGGTACACACGGGGCCTCAAAATATGCCTATTACCAAGGAAAAACCGGGAACCATAGACAATCAGACAATCAGTGTTCGTGTGGACTCAGAAATTTGGAAGAACTCGGTGCAAATGTTGAGGGCACGGGCTTTCTTCATGAAATGGAGAGGAGGTTGGCCGGCCTATCCTAAGATCAGGAACTGGGTGAACGAGGAATGGGGGCCCCTCTTCGAAGTAAAAACCCTACCGAACGGTTTCTTCTTGATCATAGCAAATACGGAGATGGAAACAACTAGAATTATCTTCAATGGACCTTTAATGATGGGAGGGATCGGCTTCTACATAAAGGACTGGACTCCAAATTTCAACCCTAAGCAAGCTACTATTGAGGAAGTCCCGATTTGGATTCGACTCTATAATCTTCCGCACAAATACTAGCATGCAGATTTCTTTAAAATGGTTGGCGACAGACTGGGCAAATCTATCAAAGCGCATGAAGAGGTGGATAAAAAGGATTTCTGCATGTATGCTAGGATTTGCATACTATGGAAACCGCACCCACTCTTGCCGCATGCGGTGGAAGTCCGCACAGCCGAAGGATACTGATGGCAGGAAATAGAGGTCGAAGAAACCTTGGAAAAATGTAAAGAATGCAAGGAATGGGGGCATAAGGCAGAAGAATGCTTAGTTAGGCAGAAAGGGAAGGGCAAAGAGGTTAATAGCCTGGAGAATATCTTAGCCCGTCTAGCCCCGAACCCGGAAAATTATTCGGTGCCTCTTACCGAAACGCAACAAGATGAACACACCCAAGTGGCCACTACAGAGGCCCATGAGACAGAAGGGAATGAAAAGGTACCCCAGGGGGAGACTAGTGTTGATAGAGGACCTTTTGGAAAGGATGCAGAGATAACCCTAATAGAGCTCGGGAAACCCAACATAGTAACTGAGGTCGCCCTAGCTGTGATTAAGTCACCAGAGGTGAACCTGGGTCGAGAGCCAACAATGGAAAAGGAAGGAGCTGGTGAGGTTGAGGCACAGTTTGGCAGCCAAGAAGGGCTCAGTGGTGAATTTAAGGACATACACATGTCCTCGGTGAAACAGTGGTCAAAAAGCTCAGCGCAGATATGGAAACCATGCTCATCGAAGAACAAGCAGAACATCCTCTGGGACTCAATGAGGAAGTGGCATTAAGGAGCATCAAACGATCAAGCATACGAAGTCACAAATGACAAAAGCCAATCTAGGAAGCCAGAAAACGAGAGGGAGAAAATCGAATCAGCAGTTACTAGAAGATGCGGGTAACACAAAGGGGCAAACTAAGCTTTGATCCGGAAGGGACTTATTCCCTTCTGGGCAGCCATGAAGCTCCTAATGTGGAATGTCAGGGACTGCAATGCCCCTGACAAGAGACGCTTGATCAAGAGAGGTCTTGATCAAGTGAAACCCGATATAGTTTGTATTCAAGAGACTAAGTTAGATGCTGAAAACGCAACGAAGGTGTTCAGAGTAAGACAGAAATGGTCTGGTTTTTTTGTTGATGCGGTCGGTGCCTCAGGCGGCCTGGGGATTATATGGAACCCCCAATTGGTGAAGGTGGAAGCAATCACTAAGGCAAGATTTTGGCAACTGGCCAAGGTGAGTTCTTTCACTATTAATATTTCATTTTTTTTACTCAATGTCTATGGACCAACCAAAACAGAGGATAAAAGACGGGTCTGGGAAGAAATTGCTCTGGCCCTGACTGGTCTCGGGCAGCAAGTGGCAATCATAGCCGGGAACTTTAATGCAACCCTTGTTCACTCGGATAAATGGGGTGGTAGGGGCAGGCTGAGCAGGGTTCAAATAGATTTTCAAAATTTTGTAGTGAACAATGGGTTGTGGGAGGTGACGGCGGGAGGAGGAAACTACACTTGGACAAACAGGAGATTGGGCTTCTCTAACATTGCGGAGAAGTTGGATAGATTTTTCTTGGCAGGAAACTGGAATGCACTTCCCTTTGTTTTTGAGGCTCAAATCTTGGGTCTGTCAGGATCGGACCATTTCCCAGTAGCACTAATGTTTCACAAGGATGAGACTCTTCCCCGGTGCCCTTTCAAAATGGAAAAAATGTGGCTACGAGAACCGGGATTCAAGGAAATGGTCACTCAATGGTGGTCTTCAGCCCCAAAAGAAGATGGAAACTCGGCCTTCCAATTCTGTAAGAAATTGGGTTTTATTAAGCAAAAATTGAAAACATGGAATAGAACACATTTTGGTGATATCTATGCTGAAAAACTTAGATTGGAAGGGCAACTAGAAGTCTTAAATTGTAAAGTCCAAGATGAAGGTATGGATGAAGTAGATTTCCTATCAGAAAAAGACCTACTGTGTAGATACAGTGAAATTTTACAGAGAAAGGAAATGTATTGGAGACAAATTATGGGAGAGTTGGCTCAAAGCGGGAGACAGAAACACAAAGTTTTTCCACAACTCAGTAAAGATCAAAAGAAGTGTGAATAGAATCTTGGGTATCAAGATGGCAAATGGCAACCTTACGGAGGAGAGCGCGGATATCAACAGGGAGGCGGTGGAGTTTTACTCCAACCTCTGAGGTGAGGATGGGGCTAATGATGACAGAGCCCAAAGAGAACTTCTTCTACTCATCCCGGGGATGGTAAATCTGGAGGATAATCAGAAACTAACTGCCACAGTGACATTATCAGAACTAAAGGCGGCGGTTTTTGGCATGGGTGGAGATAAGGCACCGGGGCCCGATGGCTTCCAAGCCTTCTTTTACCAAAATTTCTGGGAGACTCTAGGCTCGGAGTTGCTGGAAGTTGTGGAAGAGTCAAGATCCAAAGGTTTCATTTTAAAGGACTTCAACAATACGATGGTGGCCTTAATTCCCAAGAAAGAGAAACCCAACACATTTGAGGAGTTTCGACCCATTTCACTCTGCAACACGATTTATAAAATTATCACTAAGGTTGCAGCAAATCACCTAAAGACAGTACTGGAGCGCCTGATCTCTTGGGAACAGAGCGGCTTCACTCCTAATAGGAACATAGTAGATGGAATCATAATAGCTCACGAAGCAATCCATTCGGCCAGAATCAGTAAACAACGGTATATGCTTTTGAAACTGGATATCAAAAAGGCGTATGACAGAGTGGACAGAGGATTCCTAATTGAGATACTAAGGAAATTTGGGTTTGATGAAAAATGGGTTCAATGGATAAAAGGAATGATTGGCTCCTACCGAGCTTCGATCTTAATCAACGGCAGCCCCCAAGGTTTCTTTGAAACGACACGGGGAATCGGTCAAGGCGACCCCATCTCGCCGTTCCTATTCATTATTCTGGCCGAAGTGCTTGGGGGGGCTATATCAAGGAAAAAAGCCCAAGGCATTGAGATTCCACGTGGAATGGAAGCTACATCACACTCCCAGTTTGCGGATGACACCTGTCTATTCGGGGTAGCATCAATGCAGGAAACCATGGTGATGAAAAAAGTCTTAGACACCTACAGTGCGGCGTTAGGGAAAAATGTCAACTAGCAGAAATCCACAGTTTTCTTCTTTGGAACGGAGCCTAGTTCGCAGAGGGATATTGCTAGAGCTCTTGGAGTTCGAATTCGCCGACTCCCAGGTAAATTCCTGGGGACTCCCCTCTTTGCTGGTACAGATAAAGCAGAGTTATGGACCGAAGTGGTTGATAGATGTCAAGCCAGGATGGACGGATGGAAGAGCAAGTGGCTTACTTTGGCAGGGCGCATTTTGTTAATAAAAACAGTAATCTCGGCAATGCCTATCTATCCAATGGCATACTTCAAAATCCCAGCTAAAACAATAAAATGTATACAACAAAAAATGCGCAAATTCCTCTAGAATGGAGCACAGGACCAGGGCAAAATCCCCTTAATGGCTTGGGATAGAGTTTGTCAAAAAAAAGATGGTGGTGGGGTTGGAATCAGAAACTGGAATTTGATCAATGAGGCGATGGGAGCTAAACTGGTATGGCAAATGTATAGCAAACCGGAGCAGTGTTGGGTGAAAGTACTGCAAGCCAAATACCTGGACTGTGCAGATCGGGAGAGAATCCTCACGATCAACAACCAACCCAGAGGATCGGCCCTATGGAACTTTCTAATAAGTTGTAGACCAGTAATAACGGATCATCTGTCTTGGCAAATTGGGGATGGTGGGAAAGCCTCCTTTTGGCAGGATTCCTGGGATGGGCAACCGGTTTTGGCCCATGGGATACCGATCCAAGTCATCTTGGCAACGGAAAGAGAATGGGGAACTAAGGTAAGAGATTTTTTAGATCTAACCTCTTTTGTTCTGGGCCAGGAACTCAAATGGAAGGAGACAGCGAATTTGGGACTTTCAGTGGAACATCAGGAGACTAAAGAAAATTTGAACAGTCGAATGGTCATAGCATCTGAGGGTCAAGATGAAGTGGTTTGGGTAGGAGCCAAAAGTGGCCAGTACTCGGTAAAAATCGGCCACGCCCTGCTAGAAAATGAAGGTCAAGAGGTGGAGTGGAAAGAAAAGGTATGTTGGAGGAAAGACTGTTTGCCCAAAGCAGCTGCATTTACATGGTTGGTTGGGAAAGGGCGAGCCCTCACCGGGGACCGACTTATGCGGCTGGGATTCGCAAGCCCCTTAGATGTGTGCTGTGTAATAAAGCTGAAGAGACGGTGGATCACCTATTCTTAAACTATGAATTCTCAAAAGAAGTGTGGAGATTTGGACTAGGAAAATTGAACTAGCAGGGCCCCCTACCATGTAAACTTGGTTAGTGGCTAACCTCGTGGCCAAACCCAAAAGGACTGTCTTCATTGGCAGCAATATGGCATGTCCTCCATCTAGCACAATTTGGTTGATCTGGAATTAGCGGAATAAGAGAATCTTCTTAGAAAAAGCTAAAGCAGTAGACAGGTTTCTAACAAGATTTGAAATAGCAGTATCAGAGCTGGTGTCCAACGTGGCAGCACAAACCAATGCTAGTAAGACCCCTTTCACCGGGGCTGACATGTTAGTGCAACGCCAATGGCTGTGGGTGAAATACAGACCCGTTAATGGGATTGGGAGGGTGCAACCTCTGACCCGAGTAGAGGAAGTACAAAGAAGTAAATGGCAACCCCCATCCCCTGGATGGGTCAAAATAAATTTTGACGGTGCCTCTCACGGCAACCCTGGAAATCTAGAATAGGATATATTGCCTGAGATGAGAAGGGAGAGATTTTGGCTTTAGGTGCCAAAAGGCTGCGGAATGGAACAAATAATGAGGTTGAATGTCTGGCAGCAGTCGAGGCCATTCTAATGGCAAGAAGACTACAGATTAGGAGAATTCACCTAGAAGGTGATTCTCTCCTGGTAATAAATGGGATTGCCAAAGGTCAAATGGATACCTGGTATCTGAATAAGCATATCAGACGAATCAGGAACATGATGGGAGAATTCGAAGACTTCAAAGTCTCACAGGTACCGAGATTGGCAAACGAATTGGTGGATAAACTTTCAAACATTGGGGCCAACGGTTCACTTGAAAATAAATTTGAAATATTCGAAGATTTTAGAAATGAAACATAGAGGTCATTAAATTAGTAAGGAAGGAAACTATAGTCGAGGACTGATATACCAAAAACTGAGAATGGAAGTGTCATGCCACCAAAACCACGTGGCAGCCCTGCACAATACAAAGTCATGAATGACGCCAAGAGGATGCGTGTGAGCACGAGTTTGTTTAGGATCCCCCAAGCCGAGATTTCCCATTAAGTGAAGGCCGAGATAGTACAGATGAGAGTAATGAGATATGATGGGCGGGCTGGCAACATGATGGTAGCATCATTAGTTTCCTTTATTTCCAGAGACTTCGGCAGCAAGATTAAAGCCACCCGCGACGCAGGCAAGGCAGCATTGTGAGAAACAGAAGAGGAAACATTAGCGCAAAATGGAGGCCAAATCCCAACCTTTGAAGGCCCCATCACAATGAACCGGTTGAGCCATGTTTTCATGGAGGATGGCGACGACTTCTGAGCGGCCATTAGGGAAATCTTTGGGGAGCATTATTTGCTGAATGGGTGGAGACCAAGGACAAACTTGGACATTTCCTCCTTGTTTGTAGCTCTCCGGCTCTTGGTCGCGAAATCAAAGGAGGAAGTGAGATGGGTGGTCAGACAATGCATGGTGATCAAATGGGCAGAAGGAGTGGAGGAAATTATTCAACGAGCGGATGTGGGGCTGGGTCTGCACATGGGAGATGTGCCTTTTCGCATGGTGGGAAATGGCAGCCGAGGCCTACAGCCGCTTGTGATATGGTCGACTGCTAGCCCTGAGGATGTCCATCTAGCACGGGCTCTGAGTGGGTGGAAGGATCTGAAGGCTGCCTTGGAGAGGAGAAAGGTGGAGAAGGAGAAGGGTGAAACTGAGCTCGCAGGGAAGCGGAAAAAGAAGCAGACACCCATCAAGTCCACTGCGGCTTTGGGAGAGGATGGAAGGCCACAAATTCGACGCCAATTGCCGGTCACCAAACGGGGTGGAAAGGCCATAGCAGCTTGGCAGGCCAGAGAGGAGGCTGCATGCACGAGCGGAATAGCCGAGGGCAGGATCCGAGTCGGGGCCCTGGTGGAGAAAAGTGGCGCCTTTGGTAACTTCACCAAAGAGGAGGCTGCCAAGTGGTTCAGCTAGCTAGACTTTAGTTTCTTTTTGTTTTTTTCTGTTAATAAAAAACCGTTTTTTGCTATGGTGTATGTTAATACATAGCCGACCTTAGTAGCAGATAGTAGAATGCAAGGAAGTTTTTTGCATATTTGTAACCGAAAGCCATTTTTGGCAATGATGTAACCTCTTTACATATTAATGAAAATGAAAAATATTACTGATTAAAAAAAAAATAATCCCCTCACGCACTAATAATATCTCAACTAGACATGCTCCATAATGCCCATATCGGGGGTAAATGAGAAGTCACGGCAAGAGGAATAACAAAATCTCAACAGCAGTTACTATCCATGTCGTTTCGAGTTCCGTCTATGGGAATAGACATAAAGACAAAAATCTTCAATAACCACTTTCCGATAAAATAAGTTCCGATCAAGAGAGAAGATATTCTTGTCGAATTGATGCCAGCCAGCACACGACTTCTACACGGAAACACAAACAATGAATACGAACGGTGACTATTACCATATGAAGCCAGTCCATCTTCTACCATCTTTGTAGCAACAAAGACAAACTCGTTTGAAACAATTACAATGACATAAATGCTGGAACAATGAAACAGCTGCTTGCATAACCATACAAACACAGAGAACACTACGGTGACGTGAAGAGAACTGTTTCACCAAACATAACATCTGAATCATCAAATGTGTGGACCTCCAAAATGATGTGAAGGACACGAGGCAAATATGCTGGAAGCGACAATACAACTGCTCCATCAACAAAAGAAATAGGATGCCCATTGCAGGTAAGAATAATATCTCCTGCAGCTACAAACATTAACAACATGCAAATTTGTTTTGAAAGCACAATCAATGATACCAGCTATCAGGTAAATAATGATAGTTTTCAGTTTTTGAAACAGCTGGGTACTAGTTCAGTGAAATATGACGAGTGGGTTACTAAGGATATTTTGGATGGTCAATATGATAGCTTGCCATGTGATTATCAAAATTTTCAAATTGGGCCTGATTGTTAAGTTCAGATCAGCAAGGATATTCACGACTGTGTATCATACAAAAGAAATGCAAAAGGTATCAGGAGGTATATTTATAATCAAGTTGTTCTTAGTGAAGTTTTCAGATGGGTCAATGTGCAATCATATGAAAATAAATTTTAGAGGAAAATATTAGTGTTTCATTTTTGGTGTCCTGGGCTCACCAAGTGAAGTATAAGGTCTAATTTTCAAAATGAGAAAACAACGGACAAATCACCCAATGGAGTAGGCACCCAGTCTACTCCCAAAGATCAGGATCATTGTTATGCCCGCAAGGGGCATACATCCCCAACCAGAGCCACTGTTGGCACCTTCATATTTTAGCAATTTGAAGTGCCTATTAGAATATTTTACTTATTTCCTTCTTAATGCTCAAGATTAGATTTCGTTTGTATACAGCACTCTAATATTAGACTCTTGCTATTTTGTTAACAGTCTAATATTAGATAGTTGCTATTTTGCATATTTCGGGTGTTGTATATATGAGCGTGTTGCTCTTTGTAAATACAAGCAATACATTAAAATCTATCTACTCTTGCACCTAGCATTTCATGGTATCAGAGCGAAAGGTTTAAATTTTTCAAAAATTTTATAATTTCAATTCGAAATTATCTGAATCTAAATTTTCGAAATTGTTTCTGGGTTCATCACATTTTCTCATTGAGAAATCTGTCGCCTCTGCTTGCATCTAAAACTCGTCTAGGGTTTCTAGGCGTTGTGTCGTTTTATCTGCATTTTTCGCACAGTTTCTAGGACGTGTTTGTTTTCTCTATCATTTTCACGCGTCTGCAACTCCAGCGCGTGGTCGTGGCTGTCTTCTTTGCTCCCGCGCGCGGCCATTCAGCCTGGTTTGTTCTTCATCTGCTGAAGCCTGCATCGTTTTCCTTCAGGTCGTTTTTTTTTAAACAAAAAAAAAATTGGGTGGCTTCTATTTCGTTTTTCCTGCAACTTTACCATCAAGTGCTGTTTTTTTTGCCTTCACACTTCAAAAACAACCTTATTGGTGGAAGCAGACAGCACTTTGTTCTACAAGTCCGCCATTGTTATCAAGAAATCTGAATTTTTTTGAAGTTTTTTACAGCCGACTAGGGTTTTCTTCGAAACCCTAAATTTTTGTACCGGATCAAAAAATTTATTGCAGATTCCTGGTGGGTTTTTCAAAATCTCAACTGGGTTGGTGTCATATTTTTTCGGGTGCCTCATTTTTCGTGCCTCGATTTTCGAGCCAGCAGATTTGAATTTCGACTTCAAATTCTTTCTGGGTTTTTTGTCAGGATTTCTAGGTACTTGTCAGTTTTTTTTGGGTCAGCCAGAATTTTGCTTTGAAATCTGTGCCTGTTGAACTTCATTCCTGAACTGTGTACCTGATTCTGTTAAGTCTTCTGTCTATTTCTTTTCACTGTGTTTTGGAAAACGTGCCAATGGCATCTTTGACCAATCTAATGTTGGAGGGAAATCAGCAGTTTAATGGCAGTAATTATAATACTTGAAAACAGCATATGTTGACCATATTTGAGTATCGCCGCCTCGATGAAATGGTTTTGGGCACAGAAACTCGTCCCGCCTCCACAGGCACTGATCAGGACAAGTTTGATGATCGAAACAGAGAAGTTGTCATGCTTCTAAAGTTGTCTGTTACCGATGACCAGCTGCCTCAGATTCCCTCTGGAAAGATAGCCTTTGATATTTGGAAGCACCTGAAGGAGCAACATGAAACCTCTGATAAAAGCAAGGCATTCTTCTTAAAGAATCAGTTGTTCTCCATCATGATGGATGAAAGTTTGTCTTTACAGGACCATCTCATAAAGATTAAGGGCATTCGAGACCAGCTTGAGGCTATTGGTCGGAAAATGGAGGAAGAAGACATGGTAGTCATCACTCTCAAGAGTCTACCACAATCTTACGAGCACTTTGTTGAGACTCTCAACATTACGTCTACAAATGTTGATTTGAAGTTTCCTGATTTATGCAACAAACTCCTACAGCAGGATCGCTGGAAACAGCAGTTTGGAAGTCGTGCTCTCTCGTCCTCTTCAGAACAAGCCTTTGCAGCTAAATTGCAGCCATCTCAGTCATCACCACAGGGAGGTTCACACCACCCCTCAGGCAATTTTCAGCCTAAGACTGTGCAGTGTCACTATTGTCGTAAGTACGGCCATATGAAGAAAGATTGCCGTCAGCAAATAGCTTCTGAACAAAGGAAGCAAGGAGGGTCACATCCGCAGGTGAATGTTGCTGAACAATCTGAGTAGGAGTCTGTGTTATATGCTTTTATGGCTCAAAACCCTTTAGATTCAACTAGGTCTTCTGCTTGGTACATCGACTTTGGGGCTTCACGTCATTTTTCTCATCGACGTGACTGATTTACCGATTTCTCTCCCTTCAGTGATTCAGTTGTGTTTGGCAAAGGAGAGGAGTATAAAATTGTTGGCCGAGGAAATGTCCAGATACAGTCTGGTGGGAGGAAGCTCATCTTTCTCAATGTGTGCTACGTTCTTGGTATGGCACTCAATTTGTTATCTGTGAGTCAGATCATGAGGAATTCTCCCCAATTGGATGTGGTGTTCAGTGCTCACCA
>MU226702.1:251864-266403 GCA_018584345.1 Thuja plicata
GTTGAGGTTTGGCAGACTGAGCACAGTATCTTCCTTTCTCAGTCCAAGTATGCCAGAAATCTTGTGGACAGGTTCAGAATGCAGGATTGCAAACCTGCCTCCACTCCTATGGAACCAGGGCTCAAATAGTCAGCTCAGTCAACTTCACCTATTGTGGATGAATCTTTGTTTAGACAACTAGTGGGCAGCCTCATTTATCTTACTGCCACTAAACCTGACATTAGTTTTGCAGTCAGCTATATATCCCGCTTTATGACAGCTCCCAAGGCTGATCATTGGACAGCAGCAAAGCGTGTTCTATACTATGTCAATGGTACTCCTGATTATGGCCTTCTATACACTCGGAGTTCTGATCCTACCCTATGTGGTTACACAGATTCAGAATGGGCCGGTTCTGTTGATGATCGTAAGTATACCGCTAGATATGTGTTTAATTTGGGATCTGGTGCTGTCACTTGGACTAGTAAGAAGCAGCAGGCAGTGGCTCTGTCTTCCACTGAAGCAGAGTATCGGGGAGCAGTTAAGGCAGCTTGTGAGGCAGTATGGCTTCGGCAGATGCTTGCAGATATGCATGTTCCTCAGCCAGGACCGACTCCCCTATTCTGTGATAATCAGGGGGTGCTGAAACTGGCCAAGAATCCGGTCTTTCATGAAAGAACCAAGCATGTTGAAACTCATTGCCATTACATTCATCAGCTGGTTGAAGACAAATCCATTCAGTTACGCTATGTTTCTACCTTGGAGCAGTCTGCAGATATCTTCACCAAGCCGCTTGGTTCTGATAAATTTGTCAAATTCAGGGAATTTATTGGTGTTGTTGATAGATTGAGCATTATGGGAGGGTATTAGAATATTTTACTTATTTCCTTCTTAATGCTCAAGATTAGATTTCGTTTGTATACAGCACTCTAATATTAGACTCTTGCTATTTTGTAGATTTCAGGTGTTGTATATATGAGCGTGTTGCTCTTTGTAAATACAAGCAATAAATTAAAATCCATCTGCTCTTGCACCTAGCATTTCAGTGCCATTATATGTTCAGCATGCATCAGTACATTTTTGACACACCTACAGATTTATCCAAATGACCTACTTTGGAGAGGTTTTTAAAATGACAAGTTGGTTCTAATAAAGTTTTGCAGTTTGCATTTTCAAATTTGTTAAGGTTGCTTACTTTGAGCATCAGTATTCCAGATCCTGATGACCTTCATGGTAAATCGATTTATTTCCTGAATTGTCCATATGACAAAGTGTCTCTCTTAACATTTTCAAGCCCCTAGCATCTAATTTGATATTTTTAGTGTGCCAAAAGTAGATGCAATTTATTAAAGATTTCTACCTATGCACTGTCAATTCTCTCAGAGTGACCTTCTGTATGAGTAAATATTTTGAGGTCAGAGTGCTAGTAGATTGCAAATATAAGGTTAGATATCATTACAGAAAAAGGAGATAGTTGTCACTTGGAAAAGCAAAGTCTTTTATAAGTCAAAGCAAGTTGAGTGATCCAAATGTCAATGCAAGATCAAATCTAGGGCTTATTTCTCCATCTATATTATCTCTTTTCTCTTTATTCTGGGATTCCATTCCATGTATTTGTTTTGAATTTATGAATGTAAGGCATTCACGCTTTGAGGAATAGTTTTCTGATGACTTAGATTTTTTATTTTGGTTTCTCAGTGCATATACTCTGACATATGTAAATGTTTTTTGAGTAATACTTTCCTGTTCAGATTGAATGCAAGCACAATGTGTTGTTATCCTGGAACTGTCTCCGTGAATATGAATGTATGCTTTTTAAACAAAGGAATCAAGGATTTAGTTTGTTTGTCAAGTTGATTCTTCTAAATTGCATATTTTGTTTATAACATCTACTCAATGAGTGGATTAAATTGTTTTAAGCAGAGTGTGATGAGGTCTATGATTGTTCATGGATTTCAAAGAGGAGTTGCAGGAAACTAATTATGGGTATGTCATTACAAGGCAGTGATATGTGTATACCCTCTGAATACATATTTGTGGTGTTATGAGGAAGCTTTTATATTGTGTTGTATTTGACTCTGTTGTCCAAGATAGGCACTAGTTTGAGAGATCGTCTGCTAAAAAGTTAAGAGACATAGGAATCAAAGTTAACCATTTGACAGAGTTCTATTTTAGTTTTGTTTTAAGTTTAGTTTGTTTTAGTTTTTAGCTTAGGATTAGAGTTACTCCATTCTCATGATCTTAAAAGATTATCAAATCAAGAACATAGCCAAAATATTATAGATCTTAGATATGCTTGATAGCATATACCGAAAACATATCTATTGTAATACCGATCAAAAGAGAAACTAGGGTCACAAGAGCATTATTTTAGGTTCACCTGCCCTGGTTTCACAAAGCCTAAAGTGGAGAGAGTTGTAGTTAGGTCCTTATCCCTAACTGCACCTTAGTATGTTGGCCACTGACCCAATCTTCAAAGACAGAAAATTTGGTTGTTTCATAGAAGATTTTGGAACATCAATTGGAACCACCAACAGAACCACCATGGGGGGCTCACAAATCCATTGAAGAAGCTTAGGATTGCATGCTAAAAGAGATTCATCTTTACTTGTAACTTATTACTTTATTCAATTTGTTGAAATTAGTAGTTGTGATAAAAATCTTCGTCCCTGTGATGGTCTGTTGTGCGGTTCTATCTTTTGTTGCTTCCGTCAAAGTTCTATAGATTTCAATCTCTATGTTCAAACTTAGTGCTTGATTGTCTGTATAAACCACAAACTCCTTCGACAATAAGTAGTGTCTCCATTTTTTCAAAGATTGCACTAATGCATACATCTCTAAGTCATAGGATGAGTACTTTCTTTTGGCTTCATTTACTTTTTCACTAAAGAATGTTATAGGTTTGCCTTCTTGGCTTATAATTGCTCCTATTGCAACATGACTAGCATCACATTCAATCTGAAATACCTTGTTAAAATCTGGCAATGCAAGGACTGGTTGTTGTGCTACCTTTTCCTTGAGAGTTTCAAATGACTCATTTGCCTCCTTTGTCCAAGAGAACCTGCACTTTTGACCACCTTTTATAGTATCCAACATTGGGGCACATATTTGACTGAAACCTCTTATAATCTTTCTATAAAATGTAGATAATCCATGAAAACTCCTAACTTCTCGAATAATCCTAGGAGTAGGCCAAGAGAGGATTGTATTTACCTTATCCTGATCCATTTTCAAATTACCTTTGGAGATTACAAATCCAAGGTAGGTGAGCTCCTCCTGCATGAACAAACACTTGCTCATATTAATCATCAACTTTTCTTCATTCAATTTCTTCAAGACCATGTCCAGGTGCCTCAAAATGTTCTTCCTTTGTCTTGCTAAAGAATAGTATATCATCCAAGTATACTATCACAAACTTGCCTATGAAATCTTTCAAGACTTCATTCATGAGCCTCATGAATGTACTAGGGACATTAGATAGCACAAATGGCATAACTTTCCATTCATACAACCCTTCATTTGTTTTGAAGGCTATCTTCCACTCATCCCCTGGTCTGATCCTAATTTGGTGGTAGCCACTCTTTAAATCATTTTTTGAAAACCACTTTGCACCCCCCAAGCAATCAAGTAAATCTTCTATCCTAGGCATTGCAAACCTATACCTTATAGTGATTTTGTTGAGGGCCCTTGAATCAGTGCAGAGTCTCCAAGTACGTTCTTTCTTTGGTGCCAAAACAGCAGGGACTGCACATGGACTAAGACTTTTCCCAATCAGACCAGAATCAAGCAATTCTTGGATTTGCTTTGCCATCTCTTCATTTTGGTGAGTTTGTATGCAGGCTTATTAGGCAATGTAGCCCCTGGGATGAAGTCAATACAATGGTTGATCTCCCTCATTGGTGGTAAATTCTTTGGTATTCCATCAGCAACTATACCCTTGTACTTTTCAATGATCTCCTTTACTTCTTGACTGATATCCTCTGCAGCAGACTTCTCCTCTAATTTTGGTACTGGAATCAAAGCAAACATAGCCCTTCTTCCTTCTTTATCTCCTTAAGAAAGTCTTTCCCTTCCATTACCATAACTGTAGACTCATTGTCCTTGTGATCCTCACTATTTTCTCTCAGAGGTAATAGTTCAATAACTTTGCCATCTTTTGTGATAGAATAGGTGTTTTTTGAATCCATCATGGTGTGCTTTGAGGTCATATTGCCATGGCCTTCCTAAGAGAAGATGGCAAGCATCCATGTTTGCAATATCAAACAAAATCTTATCTCGATATGCACCTACTTGGAAGTCTACCCATGATTACTCCTCTACAAGGGTTTGTTGTCCCTTTGGGAGCCAAGATACCTTATATAGGTATGGATGGGGTACCCTTCTTAGTTTCAACTTCTCTACCATTTCTAATGACACAAAATTTTCAATAGACCCTGAATCAACCAAAACTTTACATACCTTTCCTCTTGATTTGCAAGTGTTACGAAAGATAGCCTTTCTTTGAGGTGGCTCCTTGGGTGTTGGTACTTTCACCAAAGTCCTCATCATGAGTGCCTCTCCTTGTTCTGGATATCCATATGAGTCAGGGGTGTTCACACTTTGGCAATCTGATTCTTGTGCTAGATGAGTTCTCCTTTCTCCATGAGAACTAGTTCCTGCCTTCTCTAGGCATTTGATAGCAATGTGTCCCTCCTGATTGCAATTAAAACAGCTTATGGTTCCTGCTCCTCTTCCTGGCGATCTACCTCTGAAATTGGGCCTTCTCCCTCGGAAATTTCCTCTATTGTTGTTATCATTCCTTGAGTGGTCTTGACGGGTCTCTCCTTGGAACCAATTTGGTACCCTTCCTCTAAAATTTCCTTTTCCTCTTGACTGTCTACCTCTTCCCCTATTGTTTTGCTCTTGTCTTCTTTTATGTTTCTCTTCCACCTTTAATGCTAACTGATAGCATTTATGGACAATGTCAAGGCTTAGGAGATTCAACTCCTCTTGTATATTCCACCTAAGGCCATTTAGATATCTTGCTACCCTTAGGCTCTCTTCTTCCCTTTGTTTAGACTTCATACTCAACCTTTGGAACTCTTCAGTATAAGTACACACATCCATTTCCTTTTGTCTGAGATTATGTCTTCTTTTATGCACTTGGACCTCATAGTCCTCAGGCACAAATGCTTCTTTAACTTTTGAAACCATCTTCTTCCAAGAGGTTTGTTGATGTGCGTTTTATGACCCACCAAACAGTAGAACAAAACACCGAAGTATCTTATCCTCTCTTGATCAAAGTTTCGTATATGCTAAGATTGCGAGAAGACCATATAGGTCACTCCAAGGTTCCTTTCGTGTCAAGTCTTGACCGTGGATAAGCTCGATGGTAAATGTGATTTGTTGAAGATCACAAGGGACCTTACGTTTGCAAGCTTGAAATTGATTTCAAATCATACTGGATGGGAGCTATCGATAAATTTTGCAATGGAACACTTTTTGGGTTTTCAAAATATGCGGAAAGCAAAAGGAAGTAGGGTTCAGAAATTTTAATCTACTCCTAAGGGCAATGATAGCAATGGTCAATACTTCGGTGGACAAATTCCCAATAACCAGGTTTCGCTTCGCCAAGTTATACTACAACTATACGAGAACCGGCGCAATCTTCAAGGTTTATGCAAAAGATTTTCATACCATTACGGACACCATCATGAAGAACAATGTACGTGAATAACAGAAGTTAAGCATATGCAAGAATGAGGTTCAGGCTAACTTTGCACAACGATTTACAATCAATAAAACGTCAAAAGTATGAACCGAAGGAACTCACCAAAACACCATCATATTTATCATTGCAATCATAACACTTTCTCTAACTTTATCCAACAAATCTAAACTAAATGAGGGAATTATGAAACCAAGCAAGCACTAAAACACATCAAGTATTCACCATGAAACCAGCAATGAAAACATTATTGTCTCAGTAGCTCGTAGCAACAATCTCAAAATCCACCCCTTACAAATGAGAAGTGAGGCCTTTCATAGGTCCTCGAATACATCGAGTGGCCCAAATCAAACAATAACCAATGGCCCAGATCGTGCCACCCCAGCCCTAATTAGGGTTAGGACAAGGAAGAAGGAATCTACATTAATGCAAAAGGAATCCACTACCATAGTGGGCAATAAGTATCCATTATGCATGGATGCTCAAAAAGAGAGGGGTGCAATAAATGACCACTAACCGTGCCCACTATGCATTAAATGCATCTCTACCACGAAGTCTACCTTTGACCGCTCTGCCTGAAAGCCTGGAATCTTCCCAAAACTGCTTCTAATTCATCTACACTGACACTCGATGTTGATTCCTGCTTGAATTCCAAAGTTACTATAACTCGTTCAGCTTTTCTCAAGTTGTCCTCCCATTCTAGCAATAAATCCTGAGCAGTATGCATGTCATTCAAGAAAGTGGATAAGTTTTCGAAGTCATCCCTGATGAAGAAATTTAATCTAAAGAATTCCTCCAATTTACTCTTCAGCCTGCCTACAGTTATCTCATTTTCATACAACCTTTTTGACACCAGTGATGCGACAATGTTGGAGATTTCCTGCTTGATGCTCTCAGCTATTCCTTTAATCGAGCAGATTCCTCAATGAAATGCCCAAACATTTCCTTGGCCATGAGCACTGCGCCATACCATCGAGTGAAATCATATGCTTCTCCTTCCTTAACGATCCCACGGTCAACTAGTACCTACTTGGGCGTCTTCATCAACTCCTGTAATTCCGTGATCATCTCATCCTAATAGATATACTCATCCTCCCACGATTCCTCAATGGACTGAATCCGGAAAATGATGGCTAGTGCTCTGTCATAAACTCGTTACCAAGTCTTCAGCATGCTTGTGGGCCTCATTTTGGATGCCTTCGATCCAAGCCTCCGACCCTTGAGAATTTCGCCTGATTCTATCTATACTCTCTACCGCCTCAGTTGGAACAACCGGCGGAGGAACAAAAGATGGACCTTCTTCTCTTACTAGATGAGGTAGGTTGCTGATGTAGTCGCATAATGCTCTGATCTCTCCCTTCTGCCTCTAGTATTTCTCCTCTAATTTCCTCATCTTGCTTTTGACTGCCTGTGTAGAATCATCAAGTTCCTCCAATACCTGCTCTCGGGAGGCATGACCTAAGTCAAACTCAGCCTCGTTATGCTCATCTGGAGTGATTTGATCCTTTGTCTTGTGCACGATCGGTGTTGCAAGCTGAAGCGTTATGGATCCAGACTCTCCTCCGACAATCTTCGCGAACCTCTTAGCTTTTCCTTTCTCCTGCAATTGGTTGGCCCTGTTCATGATTTCCTACAATTTGACCGTCGGGTCAACCTCCTTTTCTAGACTTCTTTGGAACCTCTGCCTCACTCATTCTGGAATGGCGACACCTTGATCTTTCTGCACTGCCAACTGCTCTTGTCCCTATACTGCTCTTGTGTTGATTTCCTCAGCTCTAGGACTTTCTGCCATCACCTCTGGGGCTAGTGTTTCTGTTGCGGGAATCTCCTCTTCGGCTATGGGAATCTCTTCCTCTATTATCCTTCTAAAAAACGCACCAAGACTTTCTTTGGTGGTAACATCCTGTTCCCTGCTTCTTGTTGGCGCAAACCCCTCATTGGCATTGATACTCAATCTATCCTACACCGACCTTGTCATGCGCTGCTCTCCTTGCTCTATTCTTTCCCTTCTTCTTGTTCTACTTCTTGCCTGGCGAAAGTGCCTATCTCCTACACACTTGGAGTCCAACTAGGTGAGGATGGTACATCCTCGGATCTCGGTCTCTTCTGTTGTGGCTCTTCAACATGAAGATCCAACCTCCTTTTCGTGTGTTTCTTGTGCAACACCCTTTTCCCTTCTGCGATCCGCACTCCCTGATGGAATCTCTCTTATTCTTTCTCCGGAAGGTTTCTTTGGGCTCTCATCCCGCAGTGGTTGATGTCCCAACAACTTGTATGTCCAGTCTTCCTTTGGTACAGTCATCTTGTCAAGTTGTCGCTCAATCCACCACCTTGTGAAGTCCAGGACTGGTTTTGCCAATGCATCAAGATCTGAAATCTCCTTCCTTTGCCAGTCATAGGGATGAGTAACCTTTTCCTTATCTCGATTAGACCCTTTCTGAAGCACATTTGAATCTTCCTCCATCTGATTAGGTATGTGAAAGATTTTGCAAGCTCTGATGATGTTCAGCGGCAATCTCGAGCAGCACTGGTCCAAAAATTTTCAAGGTGTGTCCTGTGCTGATACCTTGTACCTGCCATCGACCTGATTTTGTTATAGGGATCAAAATCTGGCCTTCCTAAGTAGAAAGATAGATGGAAAAAGTGCAACTCGTCCTGGGATCTTTCAGCTGCCTTTAGACAGGAGCGCTCTTCAGCCTTATCCTCTCCTATGGAAATTGGGAAATCCAATCCCAACTTCCTCTTCCCTTTCTGAATCTTGTCATACACTGTCATCTGTCGAGTGAGTTCCAACAAAACCATCTTGGGAGCTTGTAAGGTTGTGCTGAAAATCCCTGCACTTTGATATAGGAGAAAGTGGGAAACTGAATAAACCAGGCTCTGCATTCCTCCACTAGCTTCATTTCTCCGTCAGATAATCTCATGTGCAATCTTTTCTGCAAAGTCCTCAGGATTCGCATTACGAAGGCATCATTGACCCAGACATAATCGTTTGTGGCCTGCAAATGCAACTGAGGGTAACACTCGTGGACTTTCAACCGTGAAGTGCCACTTCCGATTGCTCCCTTACACCACAATCTCTCATACCTCGTGTTTTGTGCCAGCCTGTATATGACATAGGAGATCATATAAAACTTCTGTGGTTGCTCCAGGTTCGCCAACTGCTTACTCAGGTTGTCATTGATCATTCCAGCCCAGTCCATATGATTGTGCTCTTCAACTACCTACTCGGCAAAGTACCACATCCATGACTCAAACAGATAGGACTGTGGCATGCCAAAAATTTTGCTCAGCATCATGATCAAGTCGCTATATTCCCTGTGAAAATCCAGCCATACCAACTCCTTAAGCAATTTGGAGTGATGGGATTTGTTCTTTCTAAAGCACTTGTTGTTTATGACGTTTTCACAGTATTGAACTCCTGCAGTGAAAACTCTGTGTGCTTGTTCCTTTGTCTTTACTACCAACTTCTTGGAAGAAGGGATCCCAAATGCTTCAGCGATCGCTGGTGGAGAAAGGTCTGCAATGACGTTTCCATCATAATCTTTAATCGTCTTGTCTTCTGAATTGAAGTGCTTGGCACATTCCATGATTAGCTCAGAATGCTGAAAAGACAGAAGAAATCCAGCTGCAGCCACAATTCCACTGTTCACATCCCGGGTGGCCAAATGGGTCAATTGATGATCTTTATACCCAAACATCCTCCTGTGAAACTTAGTCATGTCTAGGCATTCGAGGTTGGTATCTCTAATTTCTGCCCATTTTGAAACAATCTTGGGCTCTGGAAAAAAACTTCCCTTCTCATTCTTTATCAACTGCTTCCTCGTCATGCTCATTCCTCTTGACTCCGCCATTCCTGCAAAACAAAAAATCAAAACAAACATAAGAATTGTGCAGGAAAACGAAAAAGCAGACCAAATTCTGAAGGAGGAAATTCTGAAAACTGTCAAATTCTCCATCTCTTCTCAGAATTTGGATTTTCTCTCTTTTAAGGAACTTTGCTTTTCCACAAACTTTTCCAACTTACTAGAAAATTCCTCCGAAACCTGGATTTTGAAACCTTAACGTTATTTGAAAACAACGAATTTCTTGCTACTTGGAAATTTTCTCTCCTCAAGAATTTTGCTCAATTTTCGAAAAAGCTTCGCTCGAATCCTCTTGATTCCTAAAACTTCTCTTCAACTTGATTCTCTGAACTTCGTGTGATTATAAAATAAGAGAGAGAGAGAGAGACTTCATATATAGACTAAAACCCTGAAAAAACTGCTTTAAAACTTGCAAACTAATTTTAGGAAGCTGCCAATTAAGACAAAGATTCTCTCCCTAAATAGCCACTTGCCTTTGTTTTTCTCCATTTTCAAAAAAAACTTGCCAATTCGAGCGCTTTACTTCATGAGGAAGTTTTTATTTTATCCAACTTTTGAATATTTTTATTTTAAATATTGAAAAAAAAGAATAAACTTCAATATTTAATTCTTTCCAAATATCAAATTAAAAAGCGATTTAATTTCCTTTTTAATCTTCCAAATTTTCATAATTAACTTGTCGCTTTTTCGATTTGTAATTAAATATAGATAAAAATCAATATTTAATTAATCTTTAATTTCTCATCTTTATCGCTTTCTAATTTTCGAAAGTTTATTAATTAAATATTAAATAAAAATTCAATATTTAATTAATATTAAATCCAAAAAAAATCCTTTATTTCCAATTTCCAGCTTTCCAAAATCTTGAGTTTTTGCACGATTTTGAAATTTTTAATGACTTCTCAATTTTTCCAAAATTTTCCAAATTTCCAACTTTCGAGATTTCAAAATTTTCCAATTTTTTGGAGTTTTCACCGATTTCAGAATTTTGAAATTTTCCAAGGTTCGCCATTTTTCCCAAATTTTGGCATTTTCCATGATTTCCAATTCTCACGACTTTCAAATTTTTTTTTAAGATTTCTGGAATTTCGAGATTTCCAATTTTTTGAACTTGCAGAAATTTCCAATTTTTCATTCAAATTTATCGCCTTGCCGAATCACTTCAATATTATTTTCATCGCTTAATAAAACTCCCATTGTTTCCGACGTCCCCTTGTTTTAAAAGTTTATTAAATATTAAATATAAAATTTAATATTTAATTAGATCTTTTAACTCGAAGTTTTCATGCGTGGGAGGGTCTTGCACTATTGAGGAAGTTTAATTTTTTGAATTTTTCTTGACCCGTGGATTCATTCTCTTCGGAAATTTCTTCATATTTATCGTCATGCATTCGGACACACTTAGACAAGTTGGTGGATTATCCAAATTTGCAAGATTTCCTATTCATGGAGCAATCATGCCCAAGTACGTTTTGGTGTGGGTCGTGGAAATTTCCTTCATTCACAGCATTCCTTGACTAGAGTGGAATTACGCTCAGGCGCGCTTTAGACCCCCATCCAGATTTCTTCTTTTGCAAATTTTCCTCACAAATCCTATTTTGCGCTTGAGTGCGATTTTGGGGAAGTCGTGGATATTTTAGTTTGACTTTCCTTCAATCCCATTAAAATGCGCCTCATCTTTCACAGGAGTGGGATTTGGAGGTCTTGAAGGATTTTCTAAGTTTTGGAAATTCCCCACATAAGTGAAATTGCGCTCGAGCAAGAATTCGGGCGCGTTTTGGGCCTCCTTGTGGATTTTTCTTTTGTTTGACCTTCCCTCACATCCGTTGAAATACGCTCCATCTTTCACGAGAGCGGGATTTGGAGGCCCTGAAGGATTTTCCTTTTTTTCCTCAACATTCCTTCATTTTTCAAAATTTGCATTTTGCGACACTGCTCTGTTTTGCGCTGAAGTACACTTGAGGGATATTGTTTTATTCTGTGGCTTCCATCGTAACACGTTGGGCATGTCTCTGTCACGGGCTTGGGCATTCTGTCTTTGATTGGGTTGGGTGTGTTTTACCGCTAAAAAAACCGAGTGCCTCCAGGAGCTTGGGGAGACCATATTTCGGTGCATTTGGAGGTCTGCAGCGACTCCCTTCCTCATCGCAGAATGTATTCGTAAGCTTAGACATGCATTTGGTGCTCTTTCATGCGTATTTCGGTTGCAAACTTTTCATAATCATCGTGAATGGGGGCTGCATATTGAACACTCCTCATTCACCGTCGGCCGCACTTGGGGGGGAACAGTGAACATTTTTCTTTCTTTTGGTCTCATCCTCTTGCTTGTTTTGGAAGCTGCGAAGGAAATCCAGACTTCTCATTTTACCTCTACCGGCTTTGAACGATACCGAGAGTACATTTTAGCTTTTCTCGTGGTCGTTTCTTGTTTGTTTCCCTCGGTTCGATGACTTATGCTCTGCTCGGTGGACATTTTCTTCACACTTTTCCCTCATTCCCCGTTGGAGTTTGCCACGGAACGGGTCTTCATGGTGGATTGATCTGCGCAATCAATATTCAAGATTAGAGATCGCATTTGGCTTTTCTTTTAATGGAGGATATCATGAACCTTCAAAACCTTGCATTTATCCTTTGTCTTTGCAGGAAGAAACTTTCCCTCACGTGAGTCACTCACTCGACATGCTGGAGTCAACGCTCCATTGGCAATTTCATGAGGAGAGGTGGATTTTGAAATCGGAAGGAGTCTCTTTCCGCGATGAGACCGTGTTCATCAAAGCTCGTGAGCACAAAAGAATATCAAAGGTGGGGCTTGGTGTAATGTCGTTCCTTTTCCAAGTATTACAAAAAAATTCATGACCCTCGAAGTTTTAGAGAGGATTATATTATTACGATAAACTTTTCCAAAACTTTTAGTACCCATCGTTCCCATATCACTTTTGTGATGTTTAAATCTCCATAATGCTCTGTTTCCAAGGTAGTGGCAGACGATATACTGGGTTTGGTATTCCTCGAGGTTTTTTATTATTTTCACGGTCTAGCCACTTGGGGCTTTTGGCAAATTTAATTCGTTTAATCTTTGGCACGACATTGTAAGTTGCCTTCAACAAAGGTATGTAGACTGTAATTTTGATTTAGCATTGGACTCTCAAATGGCCTTGACATATTCTGAATTCACTTCCCCTGGTACAAATGATAACATTATCAAAATGAAAGATGCCGACAAATTTCTGGGACTTTGTTGGATCTCTAATAGTGGTTGCAAAGGGCCTTCTTGAGTGATTTTCAAGTAAAAAGGCTCTTAATGCTTATTGTACTTGAAGCCAGATTTTAGCATCTGAAGGGATTCTTTGATTCAAGCATTAAATTCCTTGAAGTAGACTTCAATCCTTGGTGGTGCCCTCATTTAAAGCTTGGAACATTCTCCAACATTATCAGATAGACATCAAATGCCTCCTTCAATCGGTTGATTAAACATGGGCACAGTCAGGATCAGGTACTAAGATTCCCCAATCTAAGATAATTTCATCATTTCTACATTGTACCATGTTCTACAGATTTCGTAATTCACATGCTTTCTTACTCCTCAGTGTTGGGCGACAATCCTTGATATTTAACCATGCCTTTTGGGTCCTCTCACTCTTTTAGGAACATTCATCATGCCTTTTCAAATTGCTTTTCATAACTGCCCTTTCCATGCTCATGACAAAACAAAAACTTCACAAGGGCTCAAAATTTTCGTGGCTCACATCAAAGGATACAACCTCAACACTCAAGATTAGGGAACACCCCGACAATTAAAATGCAGGAAAGAAATCCTGAAAAAGGACTCGATCAAAAAACCTCATCACTTCTCATCCACATGGAAGGGCTAAGGAAACAAAGCTAGAGCTACTAAGAAACAAAGCCCAAAAAGGGCCAAGAGAGAGAAAAGACACGGGGCCCCATTTGAAATGGGCAATGTGTGGATTAGGTCACAACAAGGTTATCATCCCTCTCCCTTCCTTTACTCTTTCTCCTTGGACAAAATTCCACCATGTCAAAGCTGCCCCCTTCACCTTTGTCTTTGCAACCTTCACTTTTTGATTGTCAGCAATGTTTACATTAAAAAAAGTTACTCAAGGACTCAATCCAGTCCATCACTCCGTCAGCATCCATCTTCCCACTGAACATGGCAAGGTCTGATTTCTGGTCCATGGTTCTTCTTTCCACAGACCTCAGGGCATTCACTAGGTACCTATGCTCTGCAGTTCCTCCTCTTCTTCCTGCTCTTGGGAGTTCTCTTCTCCCTCTTCCACTCTCTCTGGGCCTCTAGGTTCTTCTCTTCCTAGTCTACCCTCCAATATTTCTACCAACTATCTAAGCTCTCAGTTTTCTTCTATGTTCTCTTGCACCATTTTGGCAAGCTCTGCATTTGTCAATTTTGGAGGCATGTTCGTAGCCTCACCTTTTGATTCCTCTGCTGACATGTACAATCTTCCTTCCCAAAAGAACTCTCCTACGCTCTGATACAGAGCCCTTGCTTCTCCACTTATATATATATGATAGGTCCCTCAATCACAGAACCAAGCCAAGGACTCTTGCATCCCAACTCTGACTCCATAGGGTGTAAAGTACTAAGTTTGTTAGGTTCCATATCCCCCATACTTCAATTGCTTCCAAAACACAATCAAACCCCTAGGTTTGTCTTAGAGACTCCAAGTGACCCTTAAGGATTCAATGGCTTTCTTAGGCTTGATGTTCTTCCCAAGTTCCAATAGACCTAAGGGGCTCTGAAATGGTGTTACCTAGGCCAACATGACATGAACCAACCATTGGTTTTGCACTTCCCAATCTCTGGTGTATACTTGCTTCACAAAGACTCTGTTAGTTGCCAATAGAATCTACTTGGTCACGGTGGTACAGAACTGGAACATGCATGGAACAAAGATGGAACATAAATGGAACACTATATAACCAGCAGACATATTATACTCAGTTAACTCAGAGT
>MU226702.1:303031-319620 GCA_018584345.1 Thuja plicata
TTTTAGAGTTTATACAAAAAGGTCTGGGATATAATCTCCGTTCATCATTTATGTTTCTGATTATTTTGAAGTGGTATCCAAAAAAATTCAAGTTTCATACTTTTCTATATAATATTTTCAGAAGTATTTCTCCCTAATCTGAATAATATATCAATCTAGGTGAAAAACAAAATAGCGATGGAAATCAAATGCAAAAACCTATATTTGGGTTTCATCGAGGAGTAAAGAAGTGGAAAATCCGTAGCAACGCAACCGAAATGGATTGGTATTCGTGTTCCTTATGGCATTTGCAACAAATTTTCTATAAAATCGAAGCATTTTTTGCGTACACAATTTGACTCATGAAATACACAATAAGTTCAAAGTGGGTGGTAGAATGGAAAAAATAATGACAAGTTATATATAGAATCAAAGAGAGGGAGAAAAGGATAACAGTTATGCGTCTGCATGCTTATCCTTATAACTCCACAATATTATTTTTTTGGATAGTTGGGAATGCCGAGGAAAACTGGGATTCGAATAAGATGTATCCACACTCATATTAACTCTAGTCCATCCTCTCTCATTGCAATGATTCTGATTTCAATTAGTTTACATAGCAGAATCAAAGAAAGAAGGATAAGAGTTATGCCTCTGTCGCTTATCCTTTTAACTTCCCAATATTAAAAAAAATTGGCCCAGTCGGAGTGCCCAGAATATTCCCATTCAAATCAACTTTAGGCGCTCCCCTCTTGTTGTATACTATTGACAAAGGGCTTCATGTTAGTTATTATCAGTAGAAATGAATGTCGAATGTACACAAGGAGGAGACATTGAATCTGTTACAAGCGATGATGATTCTGAACTTGAAATTTAACTCCAAACCCAAAACTATACTAAAACGGCAGTCCACCACTAACCTTCAAGTTTCTCTCAAATTCAAAAATAATGTAGCATAAAAAACCCTAAAAAACCAGTGGCATAAAAGAGAAGATAAAGCCATACTTACCTATGAAGCAGATCAAATAAACCAGTGAGAAATCCGCTGTAGGTAAAGATCAAATAAACCAGTGAGAAATCAGAGCAGGATACTGGCATCGTGAGAAATTAGAGCAGGCTACTGATGGTGGACCCGACGAAACATTACCTCGCGGTGAAACAGCGAAACATTCCATTCGCAAAACCCCATTCGCAAACCTTATTCTGATTTACAATCCCCACATACTTGGCGGACCCGACGACACATTATGATGGGGTTAATAAAAATGCATCTTCGGGTTATAATTTATAATTCCACCTATTCGGTGGGAAGATGATGCCACCCATTTTGGTGTCTAAACCCAGTTTTGCTCGATGAATCCTGAATTGCAATTTAGGGAAACAAACATCGAATTTGGTGAAAACGGGAAGTGTCAATTCCAATTCCGCCCCACTTCTGCGAAACAAATGGGGCCTAGGGGAAGTTAGGGTAGGATACCATACAAAAAGGCTTATGAAAAAAAATTCACTGGGTGGTGTTAAAAAAATTTAATATTATTTTAAAGTAGATAGTATAGATTATGCTAGATGCTTAAGTTTTAAAATTTATAGAAGTTGGTGGCCTCGTGAATTTTATTATTTGGCATGTTGAGGAACAAATATAAAATAATATGAAAATGAAATGGTAAGATAAGCTAAGATAAAAAAAAATTACGTCCACGAGGCTAAACATAGTCTATGGGACAGCAAGGCAACCTAGGCTGACTTCAGTAACTCGGTTTGTTTCTTGTGCAAGTTGATGATGAGCCCTCCTAACTTCTCAATGTACTCCTCGTTGAATAGGTTATGCCAAGAACTATCTGATATAGTATCCACAAATTTACCCCTATTGTTCTTGTAGGATTCACATTCTAAAATAAAGTGATGTTCAGTTTCCACTTTCCCAGAGTTACAAAACATGCAAAATCTCTCTTCCCAAGCCTCCTTTGGCCTCTTCCAACGCTCGGCCTCATTGCGGAGTTGATGAGAGTTGGTTCTTAGTTGGGCAATAAGAATTTTAGCTCTCCAAGAAATGTTGGTGCCTATGTACGCTTTTTGGAGTTGATCACATGCAGGGTTGAACTCATTGATATAATATATTTTCTTCCTTCCAATCCTATTTCCCCAATTTATCTTGTAAAATTTCTCCATAACGAAGACCTTTATTTCTTTGTTATTTGTGGGGCACATATTGAATTGGATATTCCATTTCCTCATCCACTTGATGTTTTTTGGCATCCGTGTCTTTTTTCTTTTATACAATGTATCATTAAAGACAACGTTAGGCCATCTACCTCCTTCCATTTTTTTGATTCTTTTTAGATAGCTTATTAGGTGAACCATAGCAAGTGCCTCGATAGGGGAAGCCTCTATTTCGCTTAGCATGATATCATATGGGACGGTGCTTTTAATTTTAAATTTGCTTATGATCAAACGCTTTTGGATTCCTTCGATTTGCTTCCATTGTGCTATTGAAGTGTTGCTAGCCCATAATTCACACCCATAAAGAACAACCGGCAACACAAGAAGACCAAATAAGGTTTGAATAGTTTTCCAATCCCAAACCTCTGTTTCACGACACCTATTTTGAAGAGCATAAAATGTCTTCCATCCACCTAAAGTCCTTTTATTTTTGCAACCTACCCAGCTTAGATGTTTGTCAAAATCAATGCCGAGATATTTATACTCCACAACTTCCTCAAGAACGTTGCCACCAAAATAAAACTCATGTTCATGTTCTTTTTTATTATTAGAGAAAACCATAACTTTAGTCTTGCTGATATTGACCTGCATCCCCACCATATTGCAAAAGCGCTCAAGAGAAAATAAATGTTCTTGCAACCCACAGGCAGATTTGGCAATCAAAATGAGATATTCTGCATATAGGAGCATCTTTATTACAAATTCGTCTAACTGGATACCCTCACCATTTTGCATATTTAACCACTCTTCAAGTTTATCTATATATAGGCCAAAAAAGGTAGGAGATAAAGGACAACCTTGTTTGACCCCGATATCACTCCTAAAACATTTTGAAATGTCAGCTAAGGTTCTAATTTTGACTTTCACCTCTTCATACATCATATGAGCAACAACCCTGAGATGCTTAGGAATCCCCAATTCTTCCATCCTGAGCCAAAGCTTATCCCTAGGGACAGTGTCAAAAGCCTTTTTAAAGTCAACAAACTGCAAAAAACCTCCTCCTTCTTCTCCCACTTTTTTTTGATAATGTGCCTCAGAGTGACATAGTGATCAACCGTTGAGTGTTTTGGCCTAAAACCGGCTTGCCCTTTTGCATGCTTAAGGTTTTCTTCCGCCCATTTGTTGATAGAAAATTTTGAGATGATTGACAAGTGGCGAAGAAAAAATCTAAGTTGGTGGGGTGATTTCTTTTCCCCATCTTTTAAACTCACTTAAATTTGTAGTCATAAAAAGTAGCGGCTGCTATTATTCTCCATAAGATTCTATTTAATTTTGTAGTAATTTTTTTCTTTCCATGGGACCTCCTAATCTTTAAAAATAGATCCTAAAACTCCTCCATGGGGACTCCACCCTTAGACCTCAATTTCCCACAGTTATAAGAGACTTTAAGTGAATTGGACACTTTCGCTCTAAATTGTGGTTCCAATAACAAGTCTCACTCTGGGTCATCAAATGCAATGATGATGACATTGTTCAATGTACAAGGACTAAGCAATACTAATAAGTTTGACCTCCTACTTTTTGGGATGTCCAATGTATCAAGAAATATTTTGTCGCATAAGAAGTTGGTCAAGGCAATAAAAGCGCACAATTGCAGGTATAATTACATATTTACAAGAAATTTAATTGAACCAAATGTTTGTGATTATGAATGATGTTTTGTTGGAGTCCATGGAAACCCACTAATGTATTTAATTATAATTTTTTTTTATTCAAGTTTGAAGACAACATCCTTGTCATAGAGAAGTTCACTTGAGAGTGAAAATCTTGTCATTGTAGGAAAAAATGGTTCAATTAGACTTTTGCAAGAAAGACAAAAGTAACTAGATATGCTTAGTCGGTAAGATTGAAAACACCTAAAACTAGGTGACTTGGACATCCTAATGAATTTTCAAAAACTCCCAAAGATAAATTTAATTAAGTCAAAAGTCTCCACATGCTTGACTAACTTCTTATTATTTTTAAAAGTGGGGTGCATATTTTCTAAGGAGAAAAAGTGGGGCATGTTTTGAATACACACAACAACACAAATAGTATTATACTACATCATAAGATAACATACTATGTTGTAAAGTGTTTTGTAGTACTGCATAAGGAGGTTTAACATCTAGTATAAATACATAGGAAGCTTGTGTTGATCCCTAAGAGGCCCACACCTATAAGGGTAATCAAGAAGTTCTACATGTATGGGACCTATTGTGCCTTGTAAAACAACCTACAAGATTTTAGATGCAAGATCTTCATTCTATATGGGTTTCGTAAAAGGAAGGAGCTAGACTAGAGGGAGATATGCCAATGCAAAGCTTATGCAACACTGTAAACCTTCCTAAAACATTTTAGAGAGTTTTAAACTCTTTCAAGCTAGGGATGTATCACTTGCCTTGAAAGAAAAGACATAATGTGATGTGAACCCTTATGGGTTGGATACAATTTGAGGCACATGAAGTAAGAAAGACAAAGCTTGATGTTCAATTTCTCAATAGAAATATTTCATATGAAGGTCATAGGTGAAAGTACTCCTTGGCTTCACAATAGTTAACCATTCTAGCAAATCTATTATAGTTGGTGAAATTCATTTTCTATTTTAAAGACATGTGGAAGAGCATAAATCATATATATGATCCATAATTTTTCAAGATACGTAGAAGACAAAGAGACCAACCTTAGTAAATAGGACCTGTGTAGAAATAACTAGATATAACACATTGATAATAAAATGACGAAAGGCAACGAAAGCACGGTCTCCATATTTTATTAAGAGAAAAAATGCTAAGGCCACACAAATCACACTTTACAATGTTCATGACAGAATACCTTGCTCAAGATTTCTTAGAAAACTTATATATATTCCTCTCAGCCAGAAAAAAAATTCTTGCAAAGTTTGAACTCCACCTTTTACAACAAATATGAGGTTTTATAGATAATTCCCCTCTTTTTGCATGATGGCAACATGATGGATTCAAAATGCAAGTTTTGTTACAAATATATTGTGTGGGAGTACGAATGAGAGGAAATAGATTGAAAGGTTGAGCTTGATTGAAAGTGATAAATGGTGGAGAATAAATTGGCCTCACAATGCATGAGAGGGAGAGGAGGTGAGGAAGGTGGTGGTTGGGAATAATACCCTTGGGGTATGCATACTAACATACCGTAAAGGCATTTCTTGTCCCAGTGCTCCAAGTGCATGGAGGAATGAGAATAAAGGAATCTTTAATTCCTTGAATGTGACACATGAGGAGGGGACCCATGTGGGTACCTTCCCAAATGTGAGCAGTCTTTAAGGCTAACTAAACAACTTGAGAGGTCATTTATGGAAAAATTTGATTCCTTCCTAATATAAGGGATTAGAAATGTGCAAATGATTAGGGAGTAAATGTGCAAATGATTAGGGAGTAAATAGGCAAAATATTAATGCTATAGGGATGGAAATGGGAAAATTTGGAGGATGTGACATATAGAGAGAGAAAGTGGGGAGGAAATAAAATTCATTATGATTCTATATGGAAGAAAAGGGGAGAAATGAATTAAATCAAATTAACTAGGTAAATTATTTAATTTAATAGATGAAAGGGGTTAAGAGTATAATATACTATGTAAACTAATTAAATTAATTACCTATATAGATTAAATAGCAAATACAAGAATAAAAATAATTAACTAAATGATTATAATATATTTGATTAATGGAGTAGATGAATTATAGGGATAATTTTATTAGTGTAAAAATTTATTTTACATAACTTGTTTGTTTTTAGTCTATACACTTTGGTTAAGCTCACTTAGAGGGTTGAGATAATCTCTCCTCACTTTACAAGAGGTTTGAGAGACTTTTTTCTCATCTCATGTTGACTCACCAAATGTCTCAACACTTATCCTTAGACTCCAACACATATTTCATACTTGGAGGTGTAGTTGGAGTTTGATTCGTACCTTCTCACCTCTACTTGTTTTCCTTTATATGCAACACACCTCTTTATATATTTTTGTGACAATGTGACATTTCTCATTTTGCGTATTCTTTATTTGCAAAGGGTATTTGTTTTGAAAGGGATATTGGTTGTTTCCAACAAAATTAACCAAATCTAAATGGTTAATTTTGGGTGTCTATTTTTTCCTTTTTCGAAATGGCATTGCAATAATAAAATTTTAAACAAGAATACAATATAATTGACATGAAGAAAACAAGATGAAGGGATGCCTCAATATGGAGGAAATATAAGGAAGAATAATTAGAGTAGGTGATGCCCCCTCGAGAGGGTGGACAAGAAAATAGGGTCCCAAGAGGCCTCTCGATAAACAATAAATGCACAAAACCAATCAAATGTTTTATATATTGAAAATATGATTAGTGATCACACTAAAATTACTTCCAGTCTATCTCCTTTGTTTCTTCTACAAAAGTGAAAACTAGTTTGATATGTGAAAAATTGAGATCCACGTCTTGAGGAGAACTAAAGTTTGTGCAGGTAGAGAACGGGGTGTGGGAATAAAAAAGAGCATGACAAGAAAAATGAAGGAAAAGAATGCGATAAGATGTAAATTGAAAGAAAAAGGATGAAATAGAAAGATTAGCAAAGGAAAAAGAAGGTGATAGGGAAAATATCACAAAAAGGGAGTTTTGGGGGACTATAAGTAGAAAAAATGAATTTTTACTATTCATATTAATCATGATTAATTAAAAAAATTGAGAGCTTTAGAGCTTAATAGAGCCCAAAGCAAGATGGAGAGTGTACCACATGTTAGGCACAAAACACACATTATATAAGTGGCACAATAAGGACAATAAGTGTACCCATCAATAAGTCCAAAAAAACCTTTTAATTCTTTTTATTTCTAATGTTTTTACCTAGTTGAACAAAGAAAAAAAAAATTGTTGAATTACTTTTCAGTAGAATTGTGAATCTACAAAAGCTAATTCCATGAAATTTGGTAGATTTTCCAAAATCAGTAGTTGGGTGAAAATATTGTCGAATTCAAGTGAAAAATGATGGGTTCACAAGGAAATCATTAAATTTGATGATTGGAGAAGGAAAATTATCTTTCAACATATTTGAGAGGAATTAGCAAGATTGTTAGGACAAAGTGGATATCAATATTGTAGATGCCCAAAAATATTAACAGATTTATCCTATGAAAAGGTGGACTATTGAGGAACAAAGAAATGGTGGTATTGCTAAAAATTTAATGAATACTATAAAAAATTAGTAGAATCAGCTTGTGAAAGGACAAGTTATTAGGGAAACAAGAATTATTGAAAATGTCAAAAAAAAAATAGCATATTTTCCCTATGAAAGGACAAGTTTCAAAGAAAGGGGAAAAGAATGAATGAAAGAAGGAAACTATTTTAGTAATGTTTATGAGACTCAATGATCTAAGGGACCAAGATACACAATTTAATTAATTGATTCTCAAGTTATTTTCCATTTTGGGTCTTTTGAAATGAATCTTGTGTAAGAAACTAGTTTTTTTGTGAAGTCTTTCCTCTTTGAAAAAATCATTTAGGCTATCTACCTTTAAGTCATTTTGTATCTTCATACATTGTACACTCTTTGATGAAATGTCATTCCATTTCCACCACTCATTTTCTGTAGTAATGCAAGTCCATTATTCACATTCTTCTTTAGGCACCTTCCCTCTACTAGTTTTACATCTCAGATGATGAGAGCTAGTCCTCAACTGTGCAATTAAATTTTTTGCTTTTCCCTTAATTTTAGATCGTAAATAAACTTTTTCATCATGTTGTCACAAGGGGTTAAATTCTTTGACATAGTATTTTTTTCGTTCCTAGTTATTTTAATGACATGGTATTTTTGAATTTTCATAACACCCTTATCTCCTCATTAGTGTTGGACAATCATGCAGATTTATTTCCCACTTATTCATCCACTTGCTATTCAATTTCTTCCACATAGTTTTCTTACTACTTAGCTCCTCTTCAACAATCATTTTGGGTTAGCGGTGATTATCCATATTTTCAACCTTTTTTAAGTAGCTTAACAACCAAAGAGTCATTGAAGCCTTAATTAGGAACATGCCAGTCTCAGCTAAAATAATATGATAATGTATTGTTGATTTGACTTTAAGGAAGATGGTGATTAGATTTTTTTGAATTCTTTCCATTTGTCATCATTTGTGGTTTGATATAATATTCCCCCAAACCTCGCAGATGTAAAGAATAAACAACACTACTAAAATGTTGAATACAATTTTCTAAGTTTGATAATACCATAACTTCACTTCCCTACACCTATTCTAAAGATGTATGAAGATCTCCACCCTCCTTGGATCCTCTATGATCTACACGTTTCCAAATTGAGCCTATTGTGAAAATCAATTCCTAGGTACTTGTATTCCAACAAAAACCCAAAGGGGATGCCCTCAAAGATAAAATTATTTTTTTGCTTCTTCTTTTTGAAAAATGAATATCATGGATTTCTTCTTGTTGGTGTTTATCACTTGCATCTCATCCTCCTAACAAAAAACTCAAGAGCTTTCAAATGCTCTCTCAAACCTTGTGCAGATTTTTCAATAAGAATAAAGTTATCTACATATAAAAGTAGCTTCACCACATACCCTTGTAACTATATAGCTTCTCCAAATTCATTATTTAACCCCTCTTTAAGTTTGTCAATATATAAACCAAACAAAGCGGGAGATAGAGGACACCCATATTTCACCCCAATGTCACTACCAAAGCACTTGGTCATAACCTATTTCGTTTCAATTTTAGCTTTACCATGCTTATAGAGTTTATATAAAACAACTCTAAACTCCTCTGGGACCCTAATTTATTCCATCATGTACCATAGCTTATCTCTAAGAATGGTGTCAAAAACATTTTTGAAGTTAAAAAAGAAAAAAAAATCTTCTCCACCTTGGTTGGCCCAAACTTTTTCAATGAATTGTATTAGAGTGATGCAATGGTCAATGGTAGGGTTTTTAGGTCTTAAAAAAGTATTCCCTCAAGTCATTTTCCCCTCTTTTTCTACCCATCTACTGATTCTACACTCTAGCATTCTCCCAAAAGTTTTCCAAGAAGAAACTTAGCAAGAAAGAAAAGAAAAGGATTGATATATATGTGAAGCCGATTAATTTGTTTCATGTGTGATGTGTAGTGGAGCATCGGGTAGCTACAAAGCTAGTAGAGGAGTTAATTGGTGCTAAGTCTCATTTAGGGATTTAATGACACAAATTGGTACATAGCTAGAGATCGTGGGTATAACACATATCATATAGATGTTGATTATTTGGGAAAATTGTGTCATACTAACAACACTTACAAAGAGATGGTGATCATTGATGTCTTTCTTCCCTCTCCTAATGGGGAAGATGAAATTGACACTAGAGGATGAATGTAGGCTTTTTTGGATCCCAATTAAGGGATTGTGGATGTTTACTATGAAGTAGGCAACAATCGAGGGTCTACAATAGCATGTAGACAACAACAAAGGATTTGCAATAGCATGTATGCGATCATTGATGTCTTGTTTCCCTCTCCTGATGGGGGAGATGAAATTGACACTCGAGTATGTATGAAGGATTTTTTGGATCCTAATCAAGGGATCCAGGATGTTTACCAGGAGGCAGACAAAAACAAAGGGTCTACAATAGCATTTCCAACAAACGAACATGTTGGTCTACTAAGGATAGCTAGGCCTAGATTAGGTACTGAATATTGTATTTGGGATGAATCTATTTATATGCATGATCATCAAAATATTATAATGATCAAATAAAGGTAGGGAACACTTCTTGTTAGGATTGTTTACAATGGTTATAGATATAGTATGTTGGACACAAAGGTTCTCATAGGGGATGTGCATGTTTGCATACCTATATAGGGAGCTACACACCATCATCTATAAATGAGGTTGGAGCATGAAATGTGTGAAATTGATTTAGATTTGGGTCTATACATGGTTTATGACCACTCAACTAGACATGGAGGAAGAACAACCAGTCATATTTAGCTAGTAGGGAGTCTTGATTTATAAGATTTTTGTGATCATTTGATGAACGTATGTCATTAATGAGATGAAGAAGGGTTATTATCTAGATACATTATATAGCCATGGAGGGGTGGGAGGATGAAAAGTTGTACCTTCCATATAGTATCATGCCAACATATATCATTTCGAACAAAATGCATTTTTGATTGAGATATACAAACAAGACAAGGTCTTGAGATAGTTTAGTGTTGGGAAAGATGTCCTAATAAGGTCACATGTCCTTTCTTGGTTCATGTGGGGATGACACATTGGAGGCCATAGGTTCAGAAAGGGGTGGTGTTAGCTGAGTTTAGGATACTATAGAAGGCCAAATAATATTCCTAGAGAGGGGTATATGATCTTGGAGTCATTGATGAATACCATATATTATTCCAAACACACCAACCATGTTGTGTGATGATTAGGGAAAAAAAGACCTTTGAGGTAGGGATGAGGAAGAGGTGGAAAACTTAGTGAGGAGGGAAATGATGGATGAGAGAGGTAGGTGGGGAGGGAGATTAGAGAAAAGGGACTTCTCACAACTGATCGCACGACATTACAAATATCACTATGAGAGAAGATCATGGGGGAGGAGTTAATTAGAGAAGATTCCAATGATAAGGGAGATAAGAAGGAGCATGTGAGTGATGGGGAGGGGGGGAGAGGATGGAATAGAGGTTATAGAGGTTGATATAATGGCTCAAAGAAAAGACAAACTTGAGAGGTGGGAGAGGGATAAATATAGGGAGAAGAGCTAGCTTGAGCTCTCATTCAGCTAAGGTAGATCATTATCTAGATGTAGAATTAGATTAACAAGTTATTTACAAAGAGAGGTAATTTGTGAGGGGAGTTAGACTATTGGAAAACAAACAAGTTCAATACCAAATATTATGAAGATTAATCTCTATACAATAAACTAATCAAAGAATAAGATACAAGGCTTAAATAGATAAAACATGAAAAATCATAAATTCACATGCAAATCTACAAATTAAGTTTTCTTAATAATGGAAAACCATGATTAGATCCTTCTTCTTAATGATTCCAAAAATCAGCTCATAGATCATGCTTAATAAACATATTCATGTGAAATTATAACATGGTGGTCAATGATAGACCACCAAGTTCTACATACATTAGATTACAAAACCCTCAACAAAGTGAATCTAATTAGCACAAACAAAAGAGTAAGGGTGTAAATTTGTGATCCACATAATGTGGGGCTTTTGTGGATTCCTTATGACAATCATATGTAAATATAAATTTGATCTATGAAAGTAAGTGCAAGAGGAAAATAGAAAGGGGGAACTCACCTTGAAGCTAGGAGAGGAGGAATAATCTTGAGATCTAGTTTTGACTGTCGCAGAACTTTTAGAATAAAAAATGGTTCTAGATCTGGCACTTTGACACCTGTAACCTCCAACTGTAAAAAATTTGGATCCAAAGGATTATGTCATACAAATTAAACCTTGTCCTAGAGACTATGAATCGAATGAAAACTGTGAAGGATCTGCCACTGGTTCTATAACTCTCAAAATTCAAATTTGAAACTCTAAAAATCTGTTCTTACACATAGAAAAGAAGGGGAAGAAGGTTGTGGGGAGGGGTTTTCCTAAGTCAAACCCTTGTTTAGGAATCAACCTTAAAATGGAATAATTGAAATTGAAGGAAAACTGTCATGTAGTAGAGATTACATCTAAATAATGGAATATATCATACCATGTAGATATAATTGTCTCTAAGTATGTGATCAAGATTGTTGATGCAATAGCTTTGAATCAACACAAAAACCAAAAGGAAATCGCATAAGACAAAACCTCATGTGGTAGATGTTGTAATTCACCATAATTTTGAATTGAAGAAGAGAGAAAAGAGGAATACTTGATGGATGAATGTAAATCTCCTTCCTTTACGTCAAACTCATTTGCTTGGCCTCAAATGGGGGAAAAGAGCTAGATCTATGGATAAAAAATGTCTTGCATGCATGGGTGGACTTGAATGATTGATGATAAATGCCTTCAATGCATGTTTGCATCCACTTTAGTGTCTTGAATGCACAATATCTTGCTCAATTAAATCACGATCATGTGAAAATGAGATGAAAAGGTCTCCTTTTATACACATTTCAAGGCTTATATTTTGCAAGGCCGATTTCACTTAATCGCCTAGGCGAAACACCCTTGCATCGAACCCAGAGACCACCAAAAATCAAATCCCTAGGACAAGGCCAACTTAAGTTGACCTTGTCTAGGAAAAGGCCGACTTAAGTTAACCTTTTCCAGGCATACTTTTTCAAAGTTTGCCCAGGACCTAGGGTTGTGCACCAAGAAGGGGATATGAAAACCTTAGTCTTTCGAGAAATCAAGGAAAATCTTGAAATCCAAAAGTGAAAGTAAAGGGCCTAGATGGAAATGAATTATGTGAATGGATGGAAAATTGGAAAATATGCATATAAACTAGAGCCAACCTCAAGTTTGAAGGATGAAGACCTATATTTGGATTAAATATTTATTTAGGTATGATATGAGGTCCTACCATAAGAAACACACTAAAGTATGCTAAAAATGGTCCCAAATGTGCACAAATTAAGTACTTACTTTTTAGGACAGTACATAAAAACAATAAATAATGATTAAGATTAGCATAAGATAGCAACAATAAGGAAAAAATTGGTAACATAAGATCAACACATACACAAAATATTTACATGAAGAAACCCTTTAAGGAAGAATCTCCACCAAGAACATAAGCCAAGTTTTCATTATAAAAAGTAAAGGTGCTTACAATACAATCACTTTAATTCTCCTATTTTTTTAGCATAACAGTACCTATGTACATGTGAACAACCTCCTTATGTCTCTCGTTTATCGTTTTTTCTTGCATAGAAACCTACGTTCAATTGTTCCTTACATTCTACCCTTAAAAGGTTAAATTTATAGAATGAGAAGAGCTCCAAATCCACCAATAAAGACATTGTTTTGGCTCTAATACTTTCCTCTAAATTGGCCACTGATTCTTGTAAATATAAAGAGACACATGTCACCTCTTCCATGCTCTCACTGGGAGAATATCATAGGTCATTCATTTTTTCACTTTTGAAGTCATTTAATATCTTACTCCAGACATCTGTAACTAGAGAAAATAATATTAAGTAATTGTGTCCATAGCTTACATTTACCACTATTAGTTGAACCCATCACCCCCTATGAATGTATTACAAATAATAGTAAGAAATAAGTATTACAAATTATTTTCCCAATTCATATTAAGTTCCTTAGCACACTTTCTAAGGATGTCAGGACCATGTTATAGGATTTACAAGGTAAATGATACCTTAATTCTAACATTCTCCTACTTGACATCATTCATTGTTAGCAAACCCATATGAATCACATACAAGATAAAAACCATCCTTTTGCCACCATGTACATATATATTCCTAAAAATTTATCACCCATAATTGGATTATTTAGGACCTATTAGGCCCCATTTTTTCTGATTTTGAGGTCTGAATGCCCGTTATGCTTCATCCCTGTGGCCCGTCTGTTCTTTTTCCACACCTATTCATTGTCCCTGATATATTGGTGAAATTTGAGCCTATTTTAACTGGGACATATCTCCAATGATGATCTTTCCCTAGGATGCATTACCAATGGCAACCCTTCTCTAGGGTTTTGGGCCCAAAATTTGCTCAGAGCCCAATATTAGGGTTTTCTACCAAGGATTTCAATTATGGTCGGCTTGGATCAAATTTAAATCCTAAAATTATGGATTTACTATAAAAGGACCTCCTTTATCCTCATTTTTCATAATCAAATAAAGTGTAAGGTATTATTATCAACTTCAAGCATTTTGGCAATCAAGTTATCAAGATTTCAAGCAAGCAAGAGCAACTAAGGATTTGGATTCAAGATTTGTAGGCAAGCATCCAATTCAAGATCTCCAAGTCTCCATTTGTTCAAGATCCATCAAATCAAAGGAGATATTCTCAAATTGATGCACTTTTCTCCCCCATGATGGCCAAGTAGAGGAATTCTCAATCAATCAAGAAGATTCATTCATCCTTCTCTCTCTCTCCTTCTTTGTATGTGGTTATCAAGCATATCTACATTCTTGATCTAGGATTGGAAATCATAGATCTATGCATTTGTGAAGATATCCTTGATCCTACATGACACTCCAAGGTTAACTCTTTGGATTCCAATTACATTCAAGTATCTTCATGAATTTGAGTGATTTCTACATCCGTTCATGAAGGTTTATGCAAGGTAAATAAATAATTTGACTTTTTACATTATTTACTTTATAAAATTTATATCATGTTTAAGGGTTGATTCCTAAAAAGGGTTTGACCAAGGAAAACCCCTTTTCCCAACCTTTTCCCCATATTTTTGTGTGTGCGGGAATAGGTTACGGAGCTATTGGATCTTTTTTGGGCAGTACGGGAACAATCGTAGATTCTATGAAAATTTCATCTGAAAGTGCAGGGTATAGATTGATTTTTTCCCTATCCTATAGGTACAGATTGACTTTTTCCCTGTCGCTACCATTTTTTACTGAAATTTCTAGAACAGGTCAGTTTCATATTCTGATTTCCATTTCCGTTAGTTTTAGCTCAATGCCATTTTTTATCAAATTGTTTTGATCAACTTTTAAGTGACTTTTCTAATAGATCAATTACATTACATAATCATTCCAATTTCATTTTAATTACATTATTAGTTAAGGACATACAATATTTCCAATTAGAGCTTGAATCACCTCTTGAGCCTATTTAATATACTCTTCCTTCCTCATGTGCAATACAATGTAGGTCTAAAAGGTAAGAATTATGTCAAGTTATAATCATTTCAATTTTAAACAAATAAAATGACATAAATCATGTGTCATCTTCAAGTAAATAATATTTTAAACATTGTACATGCGTCATGAAATTATCTAATCATATAAATTATCCATCTAATAATTAAGCATCGAGTAGCAATTTAAATTATCTATACTAAGTATGACTACACTAGGGTTATCTTTAGGGTGGATATAGAATCTTTTATTTTGATGGTTCACTGGTTGAATTGGGGAAAATGTTCATTGAAGGTTACCATTATGAATCACTAATAGTTTGAGTAATTTATGATAAATTTTTGGCTTGGGTAATGATTAGGGTTCAATTAGGATTAGGGATAGGATATAAAGATTCATTGAGAGTTAGATTTCAATATGTTAAGTTAGATAAATTGCTTATATTCAACATTATATCTAGTTATTTATTTTAGGTCCCCTTAAGACATCATAAATTTAGATCCCCTTAAGACATCCCCTTACTTGAACTCCTATATTTAGATCCCCTTACTCAAGTACTACCTTAGTTTATATAGGTTGCAATTTTAGGTTTATATCTAGGTTTAATTAGAGCTAGGACAAGATGAAGATTCAATGTTTAAATTTTGGGCTAGCGTAAGGATTAAATCATAATTGTAAGCCATATGAGTTTATTTAGGTTGCAATTTTAGGTTTATATAGGTCCATTGAAGATTACAATTAGGAATCAATAATAGTTTGAGTCAGGGATAAATTTTTATGACCAATTTTGGGTTGAGGAAATGATTGGGTTTCAATTAGGGTTAGGGATTAATTATGGAACAATTAATCAATTATACTTTTTAGGATCAATTAGAGGTATTTTAACTATGTTTAGGTAGACCTAGTAACAATTAGGGTTAGTATCAATTAAGGTTAGGTTCAATTAGGGTTATCGTGTAATCACATCTCCTTATACAATTTTCATTTTCTAATATTTTTTGTAATGTTTGTATCATCTTAAAATGGAAGCACTTCCATGTTAAGAGCATTTAGACCTCCTTAGGGGACATTTTTTACCTCCATCATATCATCCTCCCATTTCTGCATCATCTCATGCTTCTGTGCTGGTTCAGGACCCTGATTGGGCCTCTCCGGGCACCTCCTACCCCACCTGGCATATTTTCCAAGGGTTTTGACCCCCTGGGTCAAGTTTGACCTTGACCTTGACCTAGGTTAGGGTCAACCTCAACCCTGACCTAGGTCACCCTTTCAAATCAAGAAACTTGTCGGCTGTCGGGGCTCATAAAAAATTAAGTTTTCCCGCTTCCGGGTCGGCTGTTTCGAGTTCCAAAGCATTGAATCCTAAATTATATTTAATATAGGTCCTTTCTAGGGGCATGGGTATAATTAGAATTTAATGTTTGCCTCCTTAGAATATTGTTCCCTAATTTCATATAAAAGGAAGTCTCTCTCTCTCTCTCTCATTTTCTCTAAGTCTTCTAAGTGCAAAAAGCTCTAATCAAGATTTTGTCAAGAAGCAAAAAGGTTCAAGCATCCATTTCCAAGCTCTCAAGGTGTTCAAGTCTTCTTCTCAAGCATTCA
>MU226702.1:344069-363253 GCA_018584345.1 Thuja plicata
GTGTAGCTTTGATTTATCATATATTTGTAGAAGCTAACAATTTGTGTTCTAGAGCTTATCATTTCAATTTGCTAATCAATTCTAGCTAAAAGGCATATATTTCAAAGATTTCAAGCACTCTTTTTCACAGAATAGAAGCATTTTAAGTTCTTAGTTTAAATTGCATTTTAATTCCATAGCTAGTTGCATTTCATATTTAGAATAGTAGCCATTTATATTTCATAGCTTAAATCATGTTCAATTCATAGAATAGCAGCATTTTTATCATATCTAGATGCAAATTTATCACATTTGATGGCTCTTCTACACACACCTCCACTTTAAAAATCCTCCATATTAGAGATGTTCAGGTTGTTGGCTCTCGTTCTGAGGGTAAACCACAGTAATCACTCCTAATTAGGAGGCAACAGGTCGTCTCAATCACTTCGTAGAGCAAACAATTCATGTTTTTCTTTGCGAATTCATTGATTGAATAAGGACTATGTTGCATTTTATGTTGGATAGAGAGGTCCACATTTGACATAAGAAACCTAGCACATGGAGTCTCATGAAGATTGCAGACCCTTGATGGTCTCATTGCACTCTTGGCCCAAAGGGACCCAAGACGTCTTTTAGTTCAAGGATTTAGATTTAGTCTATCATTGAGATCCAATTGTGAGACCTAGTTCCAAGTTTGGGCACTTATAAGCCACTTTGTACACTATGGTCATGGGATTGGTACAGTATGGTCAGGGTTTGCCACTCTTTATAGAGAATTAAGGGATTCAGTAATTGGATCATCATACCCTTGATACTTGCATCAGAGTAGGTGGTATGGGAAGTGATGAAAATATTTGGGGTGCTTATGAGTTCTTGTCTATGGTGAAGATATAGACTAGTATATGGGGACTGTCCTAGTATGAAAGTGAAATGCCAAAGAGTAAAGTTTATTGAACTAGCAAGTGATTGTGCTTTGAGCGATAGGATAAGGACCTTGTGATAAGTTGAGGAGTTCTTGGGGTGTCTTAGAAGTTATATGTTGGGAGTCTTTAGAAGGCCATGGAGGTGTATTGAAGGATTAAGGATAATCACAATCAATGAACAATCATAGATTGTATTCATGATTTTGAACAAGAAATAAGAGTAAAAGAACAATGGTTGGATGTTCTGAATGATGTTCAAGGTTGATTCAGGATCCAATAAGTGATTGGTTGGGGGTATGAGTCTATGTATGAGTTTAGAATTGGCTGAATTAAGTCCAAGGATGGAGGGTGGGAGTTCAAATCAATTTGAGTCATGATGGCTAGACAAGGAAGTGAATTCCTTGAGTTGAATTACATTAGAAAAAACTCTTTGACCATAAAGTAATAGCAAACAAACATCCACTAAGTTACCACCATACAAATTATTAAGATATGATATTTTGAAAATAATGTACTATTCTATTTTAGGAATATTTATAAAACATTACCTTAGGTGTTTGAGCTACCCATCTACGTGTACTATAACAAGCACTCCTTGGTGTGCTTGTACCACCAGCTACACCCTGCAATGCATATTATTTATGTATCAGTTTAGATTCTTCTATACATAAAATTTTATTTACTTTTAATAGATTTAGGTAATTAATTAAAATAACATGTCAAAACACAAATTTAAATAAACCTGTGTCGGCTTTGTACAATACACCATTGACAACATATCATTTGTGAGGGCCACATCCTTAGTAGTGGATGCCTGACATCTTCTGCTGTAATGTACACATGAATGGGATGTCGAACCATCCGCACTCACCTGGCTATCTAACCCATCACATATACCATTACAACTGATACAGATATGCTCAATGGACTAGGTTGACCCTGCAAATGTATCTGATGATAATGGAGCTCGCACAAGATGAGATGATTCTAATGGTGCATCTAATGGCGATGGAGCTGGTGCGGGATGGAATGATCCTAATGGCACATCTGATGAAGATGTAGGTGTAACAAGCATTGATCCATCCTCTCCAACTAGCTGAGTGCCATGCTGGATAATGACATCGGTCGATGATGCAGCTACATGAAGAGTCTGTATATCCATAGACTCCTTCACCACTACTGGGACCAAAACATGAATGAGGGGTTTTCTCATAGTACACCTCCTCTCTTTTGGTTGGGTAATCCTATGTTCCCTAGGTCTATCCTGCGTAGAGCCTCTCCCTATACCCTGAAACTCACAAAAGTCAAAGTAATTTGGCTTCTCGCCAATGATAAACTCATAGTATCGCTTCCTCAAAAAATATAAAGGAACCTCCTTATTATTACAAGGTGGTTGGTCAAATACCATGTACCACCTATCCCAAAAAGCTGATTTCATCCCCCTATGAACACACCAATGTATAGGAAACCATTTTGTATTAACTTCTAGGGAATTGCTAGTATTAGGATCGGTGAAAAGGGCACATATGTCACATTTTTCTATGCCTTTTCTTTTCACATCCCCATATGATAAACCATCAACATAAAATGTACGATACCTAGCCCTCCATGAACCCCATTTTGTCACCTCTTGAGATACCTCATTTTCACTATTGGACATTTTATCTAATGTAGTGGCGAGGGTAGAATGATGCTGAAGACCGGAAGCCTTCAACCTATTGACTAATATATTAATTTGTTCACTATTTTGGTTAAGGCGTTGCACGGGATCCTCTAGTGTTGCATTTACATGATCTAATGGCACATGTGGAGGGTTTACGGGTGGTGGTGGCTATGGACAAGGAGAATTTTGAGGAGGGTTTACGGGTGGCGATGGCGGTGGAGAATTTTGAGGAGGGTTTACAGGGGGCGATGGTGGTGGATGAGGAGAATTTGAAGGAGGGTTTACGGGGGATGGTCTTTCATTTCTTTTTCCTCTTCTGGGGTTGTTTGATGAATCTATTATGAAATCAATTTAAAAGAGAACAAAAAATCAATATCATAACCTAATTTGATAAAAAAAAATGCAAAAAAAACAATAATACATACCTTTCTTACGAGGCGCCATTACTTGGAAATGTGCAAATTGTTGAATATTTATTGTTTTCTTCAAATCTCGATTAGGTTCCATGGCATTTTTTGTCTCCTAGGCTCTGCTGCTCTGTGGTTTAGGCATTAGAAATGGCCTAAGCCATGGACTATCCAAAAACTAATATGTTTCTAATAACCCGAACAGGTTCTTAGAAAGTTCAATTTTTTTAATAATATTGTCTAGGCTTGGTTACCAAACCTAGTACAATTTTGAAATTTCAATAACCCGATCGGGTTATATGAAATTTGAATTTTTTTTTAAAGATGTGTCCTTTTTTTGGTCCACAACTTGGTGCATACACCCACTATAGGATCTACATCTGGACTAGTAGGAACTGAGCATCAGGATCCACCTACTACTGGTCTAAGCCTAACCGAGTCACAAAAGGCTACTGTGAATATTTCTACAATGAGAATTGATGCTACAGTTGGTGCAACAAAATTTAATGATCCACTGGATACTTAAGTCAAGGATGATAGTGGAAAAGGTAAGGAAATTGTTCCTTCACCTAATCCCAAGATCAAAGGAAAAGGGCATGAAACAAATACTGATGATATTGATCTTGAGGAAGATATTGTGATTCCAAATTGGGATCTTTCCAACTTGACAGTAGAGAAAATGGATATAGTAGGGGAGCTATGGAAGAAAAGAGCTACACATCAAAAGTTCAGAGCAAAAAAGAAGAGAAACAGAGTGCTAGAGGACATAAAAGGTATATTCCTAGATGCACTAGAAATAGAAGTTGATGAGAATGACTCTATTATGGATCAACTTGTCAATATAGTCCACAAGTTTAATAAATATTTAAGTGGTCAAGAGAAACTACTATAGAAGGCAGAAAGGAAGTTTGAGAATAAAGTTCTACAGAATGTTGCAGGAAAGATTGCAATTGACCAAGTAAAGCTAAACACTCTCATTAGCTCTCTAGAAACTACTGTTAATAATGTTGTTTCATTATTTTTAAATTTGAGTGATACTTCCAACTTTACCATGGAAATCAAGACCAACCTGACAAAGATAGATACAGATTTGAAGGAAAGTGCAAACCAGTTGGCACTTAACCCTAGTTCGAGTTCAGCACACTTTGTGAAGATTAAGTATCTGACAGACATGTAGGCAGAATTACTAAGGGAAGAAGCAAGAACAAGGGAATCTCTTACAGCTATGCAGAGCCAACTCCTTCCACACATGAATGTAATGTAGAATCATATAGCTCATGCCAAGACACTCATACATGACAACAACTTTTGAGTTGCAGAGCTTATGATGAAGTTGTCAATAGAGATACAGATTGAGTTGCACATCTTGAAGGTGTTGCAAGATAATTGGGAGAACACTTTGTCTCAAATTTTGAAGGTACATAGTGATTTCCTACCCTACTTTGGTATTACCATGTAGATATATTTTTGGCATTTGTGTCAAAAACAAGGGGGAAAGTTATTGTATATACATATAAGGAAATACATGTCGAGAAGAGAAGAGAATAAGAGATATATATAGCAAAGTTACAAAAATATTTTGAAAAATAAAAAATAGAGTCAGTTGTAACCGAGTCAAAGAGCTATTGTCAAAACCTGAGCAAGTACCCAAGCATATGGTAAGGGGGCATTTTGACTCAGAAGTTTGAGCAGTTTTTTAACATGATAAGTGTTTTTGGTCACTAATGCCAAATGGGGAGATTGATGACCTTATGAAAAGACATGTTGTCAATTAGTGCCAAAACACTTAGTCATCACTGTTAGGATTAGGTAATATTGAGAGGGGGGGTGAATCGGTATTACAACACTTATTAAAAAATTTCTACCAATTAAATATTAACTAGATACTTGCAGAAATGAAAAAAACATAAGCAAATAACACAGTGTCATAACACCATCATTTTTTGTTGGGGAAACCCTGCCCAAGGGAAAACACCGGTGGGGATGGTGCCCACAAGCATGCACTAAAGTATAGTGTCCCTATTAGGAGACCTAGCCCTATTAGGAGATGAATATTACATAGTACATTTCCTTTTTAAAGGAATTACAACCCTATTAAAAGTATACAACACCATGTTAGGGGCCAACTAAGCTTACAACTCTTACAATGTAATTCTGTTACAAAATGTTCTTAGTAATGAACAAAACAAGCATCTCTAATGCTTAGATAGTTCCTATCATAGCTCATCAATGATCTCTGTTGTCCTCTACTCTGCAATTTGCATTTCATATCATCCATCCAATCATCTCTCATCAATAATATATTCTCTCAACAAAAAATTCTCCATATATATATCTTATTGCTTAACTAAGTCAGCTCTCTTAACCAAATATTACATAGTTGGATCTCAATGCAAAATACATTTAATAAAACAAATATCAAATGCAAAGTTGGCACTCTTACATAACCAAATTATAGGTTATCAACAACCATAATCCAACTCCAATTTCCAAGAGTCCATGTCATACTCTCTGAATCGTCGCTTATGTCCAACTGCTCTGTATCATTGTTCTATCATTGTCTATCTCTCTTCAAATCTCTCTAACCTACTGTAAAATTTACAAAAACAAAATTGATCTTAGGTGAAGGTCACATATACCTCATAATATCTTCCTCTAAGCTCACTTTCCCTAATTCATCGATCTCGATCTTCGATACCCAAAATACCTTTGTAACTCTGCTTCTATACTTAGTCAATTTCAAAGTCATCAAAACTCAACTTCATAGGAATCGATCTGTAACCCATATGTGTTGCCATAAATGATAACCAAAAATTTAATCTCACCATGCAAAATAGATCACTTTCCAACAATCTCTCCCTTTGGCATTGATGGCAACACTTAACAAAAAAAAATGACTAAGTGTTCCAACAAAACTGTCTCTCCTTCTTTCTCTATTTTGTTTTTCACTTCTTCCCTTATTTATTGTCTTCTCCTTCTCCTTATTTATTTTACTCTTTCTTGTCCCATTCATTTTTCTTCTCTTCTCCCCCTTTGACAACAATGACAAAGGTGCATACAAAGTAATAAAATGAGTGATTTCTCACCAGTTTCAGAACATCTTGAAAGGAATCTTCCAAGATCTTCACTTCTGTACCCCATGACTTCAGCAATAGTTGACTAACATGAATTAGTCCATTCAATGAAAATGATGCAGTCTCTGCTTCTTTCAACTCTTTAGGGATAGAGTTAGTCAATGCATCTGCAGTATTCTCCAAATCTGCTAAGTGTGCTTCAGTTATGGATAGCTTAGGAGTGATTAAACTCTTCAACAAATCGAATCTAGTCAGTACTCTCCATTTCTCAATATCCAATAAATCTAGTTTTTCCAAAATTCTTGTTACTTCCTTGTCTAATTTTTTTACAGATTGTGAAGAGGTTTCACAACTGTCCACCATATTATTCAAAGTTGCCCTTTCCTTGGCAATGATGTCTTCAATGTTCTGAACGTGCCTGATAGGATTCATGCAGTAAATGAATAGCTTCCTTCCATGTCTAATGAAACTTTTAGAGTTTGTAGTAGTAGTTTTCAAAATGCTCAAGTCCCATTAGATGGACTTGTAAACTTTGGATAACTTCTTCTCCGAGTAGTTCTTTTTTGCCTTCTCCTCTGCAATCTTTATCAAACTCTCATAATAGCCATCAAATTCATCAAGTGTTATCTTCAGATTTTAATTGTCAACTTTGTTCTAGAAAACAATAGCTACTGGAAGCAATTTTTTCACTGTATCAATTTCTCATTTATTACCTTATCCTTTTTGTCACCTTTTTATTCTGATCTCTCCTTGGCTTTAGTGAGTGCAATAAAAGCTAATTTCACTAACTTATCTTCATCCATGCAGTCAACATCAACATCTGTTGTATTGTATTTTCTTGCCAACAATGAAATAGAAGATGTGATTACCTCAGTTTTAGTCTCATATTTTTCTTCATGTTCTTTCTGTCCTTCATCTTGCATTGTTTCACTCTATTCTTTCTTATGCTCTTCTTCCTCTTTCTGCTCTGCTTCCTCAGCAATTGTGTTGTCCATATTTTTTGCAAATGGGTCCTTCTCATTATTAGAGGTGTCAAGTGTTATAGGTACACCAGAAACATAGAAATCTAGTTATGTATTAATTTCTCTCTTCTTAGCACTTGCCTCAGCTGGCTTCGAACTCTCTCCCATTCCTAAGTTTGTAGGCAAAGTGGTTTTAGGAAGTGGAGTCTCCTCAGGAGTAGGATTAATCAATATTTTCTCTAGAGCTTTCTGAGTTTCGTCAGTGATTTCATCATATCTTCTTGCCATGATTTTCAATATTTTGATCTTAGTTCTCATCAAAGGTTTTAATTCTTTAAGTATTATGTCCCTTTCTTGCAAAGATATCACATGTAGCATGTTTTCAATTTCCTGATTTCTGATTGTTTCATCTTCAATCTGTGCTAATTGTTTCCTTGTCTCAAATCTCCTATATAGATCTTCAAGTACACTTCCCTATATTTCCAATAGAGTCTTCTTGAAAACAAGTAAGTGATTAACCACAATATCTTCAATCTTAAGTTTGTCTGCTTCACCATACCTTTCTTAGTATCTTTTTACCGTAACTAGCTTTCCTTGCTCGATAGCTCTCTTCTCAATCATCTTATGTCAGGCTTCCATATGTGCTTCTCAGTTTCAATTTTCTTTTCTTCTCTTACAATACTTGGTTCCATAGGTGATGTCTATCTGCTAGATCTGGTGTTTACTCTAGGAGTAATCTTCTCTGCTTGTGATGTCTATTGTAATGGAGGAGGTGGACTATCTACCATTACTACTTCAAGAGTGGGAAGGGCTGCAGTACTAGCACTTGCCAATCCAAAACATTGCTCATCCATTTTCCTTTTCACTTCTTTCAATTCTTCCTATGTTAGTCATGCCTTTACACCACACTCAAGCACAAGGTTATCAATTTTCCTTTTCCTTAGACCTATAGTATGTTTTTCTCTTACCTTAGTAGATTTCTCTTCATAGGTTCCCCATCTTTCTTCTGATGTGTCAATTTCAGATGTAAGAACATGTTCAACTTTCATAGTAAGTACCTCTGAACTTACCTCATATCCCATAGATAACACCATTTCTTCCTTGGTGTGACTGCCTCAAAGCATACACAATCAGTTTCAACCATGAAACAAATTTTATCTTTGTACTTCTCAACTATGTCATCAGGTATCCTATATCTGTCTTTCATTTATCTCTGAAGGATTTTGATTATTCCAAATAATTCACCATCAACCCATGTCATGTTCTATCTTTTGTAACTCTGTGTGATCTGAACACCAGCAGGTATCCCTAATTTCCAACCATTAGGGTGCATACCTATGAATTTGTGTTCAATGTGGATAAACATATGTACCAATAGTGAGCCAAATCTGAAGGTCTTCGATCTGTCTTTCTTTACCAGTTTTACATTCTCAAGAAATTTTCATGCCAATACTTCGCATGGGTTATATTTTACATTTTCTTTTACCATTCTCCATGCCATCATGATAACTCTTACAGATACCTATTTAGGTCTACTGTTGTAGTAGAATTTATATCCAAGTATCATAGCAATTAGTCTCACATCTTGTTGAAAGATTTCATTCATATTTATTGCTCACCTGTCCCTTTTAGAGTGTGTTAGGGTTTCAACTTTCTTCTTCACATGCTTTTCTGCAACAAGAATGATTCATGTATTATCCAATCTAGCAATCTCATGAATTAAATCACTGCAAATCTTCACAGGTTGCTCACCTATCCAAATGAATATATCATGTACTCTGGTCAATAATATCTTGAACCACTCTTCTTCGTCAAATTCATACAAATCCAAAATTTTCATAATACTCAACTGATCAATGTGTTTGAACTCATCTCTCATGATTCCTTTATCATTCATGTTAGTGAACAAATTTTTCCCTTTGAAAAATAACAAGTAAAGACTCTTATACCCTGAATACAGAAGGAAAAATGCACTAACAGTTGAGTGAGTTACTCACATCCACACTCTCTATTTTAAAGGAACAACTACCTTATATAATGATCAATATGCAATAACCTTTTATTTAAGAAAGAATCTAAATCAAGATACACTTTTGACCAGAAAGTATGAAAGGTTGCAATTCACATTCATCATCGATAAATGGCTAACTATTTGGAGATTTTAAGATCTTTAATATATCTGAGCCAACTGAATCGAATCTTAAATAGAAAAATAAATTAAGAATGGTAGATTCATATAGATATCAAATCTATGAAAAAGATTACTGACCAAATTCTGAAATATACTTGCAAACTATGGTAACATACTCATTTAATTCCAACTGAAATCAAAATTATATAATGCAATAGACCAACTGATCAACGAAAATACCAAGATCTGCTTATAAAACCAACTGATAATATATTAATATATTTAGAATCCACAATTTAACCAACACTAAAATAACTTAAACAAAACTGATAATCTTGTAAAGTTTTCTTTCCAGAGAAATGACCCTCAGTTGGTCATCCAAAAATAACATATATATCCATGCAGGGCTTGATTCAGTTTTCAATAACTAATTTTCTTAAGATAGCAGAAACTTGCAGAAATGAACTTAAAATGGAAAAACTATTTTAGAAAACTAATTGTCTGATAGGCCAATTCTAGCTCCATCAGATGCTTTGGTGGTGTCCTTTTCCACTTTCCACTCCTCAAATGTTGCAGAGAAGCTCTTCCTCAGTTCTTGATTTGGTTTGGAAACTGCCTCAAACCTCTGCAACCTAACATTCTTGAAATTCTGCAACTGTTGGCACTTGTCTTCAAAGATCTTCATTTGTTCATAACCATAGACTACTGCTGACTCCACATGAGCTAAAATTGAATGATCATTCATTATGATTTCTTTAGCAGCTCTCAGTTTCTCCACCTTTTGATTGAAACAAGCAAGTACTTTAGCCATTTCACTACTAGTCTCATTTTCTAGTCCAATGATTTTACCTGTATATTTATTTTTTGCATGAATGATCTCTTTTGAACTAATTTGGTTTTCAATTATCTGGGATGATTCCCCGGTGGCTTTCTCATACAGTGAGACTTCCCATTCCATATTCATCTTAACAATAAACATGGAATTCTCATCTATCCTTGACACTACTTTTTCAGAGAGGAACTTGTTTATACCATAAGTATAAACAACTTCCATGTTGTGTACCTCAATTTCCAATTGCTCTTTTTCCTTTCTCCACAGATCCACATCTCTTTCAATTATCTTTAATAAATGTTCAGATTTATCTATCAAGCTATCAAAATCACCAGAAAATTTAGTAATTTCTTTGGTTACCTTATCCATCCAAGTGAAGAAAGCCTTTTAAATAGACATGTCCTTGTGCACTTGGTCTAAGAATTTCTGATTCTCTAGAGACTTGACATCCATATCAAATGGGACTATCAATAGTGGTTGAGGTACGGGATTGTGGAGCTGTTGGATGTATTTGGCCATTTCACAAAGGGCTTGCTTCAACCTCTACTTGTCTTCTGCATCTTTCTACACACAGTGATTGATTTTCCTATTTGCTGAGATCAAAATCTTCAAGTTAGTGGCTCTGGTGGAAATTCCCACATCTATCTTTTCAAAAAGAAAATCTTTCTCTGTAACCTCATCACTAGTTTTATCATAAATCAGATTGAAGATTTCCACCATCCAATGACCTGTTTTGGCATCCACATCAACCATTGCTTCCACCTTTGGTTTCTTGAATCGTGGAGTCTTTCCAAGATACTTGCTAACCAAATCTCCCACAGGAGCAGAGATAGTCCAACAATGTTCATTTTCTTGTTGACAGATAATTCTAGCCAGTTTGGGCTTTTTGGCGTAGAATCATTTGTAGGAGTATTTAAAATTGACAAGTCTTGTTGACCTTCTCCTACTGATTGATTTTTTGAGGGACTAACTGAGCTCTTGTCCATTTTAAGTTTCTTTCTAGGTTGTGACTCACTTCCTTTCGCCTCAAGGTCAATCACAATGCAGGGGACAGTATCTGTATTTTCTTTCCTTTTTATCCTAGATCTCATGGTCCTTGGAAATTGTGCAGGAATTGGATTTTATTCTTCAAGATGATCATTTATTCCAGTTTTAGATTCACCTGCGAGAAGCAATTTCTCAATTTCATTAGTAAGGGCAGAGGAAGTTGTGAGTTTGTAAATTATTGTACTTTCCCTAGTTACTGAATTAGGACTTTCTTGCTTCTTCTTCTTGTTCATTTCTTTCAGCCATTTGTCTGTTCTTTTGAACACCTCATGAGAAATAGCACTCAAATCATCTACTTCTTCTCTCCCCCAATCTACTTTTCTGGCTACTGCTTCATTGTTATGTCCCATATATTCAGGCTCTCTCACATTTTCTTCATCATCAGTACTAAGTCCTTTTATTTTAAAAGGGAGCCAGATGGTGATAATCTGGTTCAATGTAAACCTGGAATGTAGCCTCTTCACAACCTCGAACTCATCTACACAATCTTCCCAGAAATATTCTAAATCTGGCTGATGTAAAAAGGTGGCATCTACTTTGAAATGATTTGCCACGAATTTCTTGCTATCAAAATAGCTTCGACTTTGATAAGAAGGGAGATTGATAGACTTTAGTTCAGCATTAGGGGAGGACACATCATGTGTTAATATGAAATGATAATGTCATATATCAATAGGGAAGAAGGAACCTACTCCTCTCTTGGGTGTGAAATTCACTCCTACTTGGAGTATTTGTCTGTATATCTCCAACAAAATATATTTATCCAAGCAATATCTTGGAAGCTTCATAGGTTCACCACTGAAACCTCCGACCCTCAAGTAACTAAAAGTGGGGAATTGGATGAAGGAACTGCCATAAATTTTAATCAATTCCATAGCTTCCTCTGACATTCTGTAATTTTCCTTTCCTCTCAACTCGAAAACAAGTTTGGCTAGTAATGCATCTTGTATTCTCTGAAAATTCCCAGGATTTCTCTTCTTCTGCAAATAAGAATGATATTCATAGATTTTCATATCATCTCTCCATGGTTCATGGGACAAGCCTTCGCAATTCCTGCTTATGGCTAAAACATAAAACAAATACGAAGACATATAGAAATTGGACGCCTCTGCGGACTGGGATAACTCTTCATCAAGTCTTGCTGCTATTATCTCAGCCCAGTCAACATATTTTCCCTCAGTTAGAATGGTTTGGACAAGAATATACATCCATTCTTCCCACATAATATCATTAGGTTTACCTCTCAATCTGTTTAACATGACTACAATGTCACACACTTCTCTTATCAAATGATCCTTCTTAAGAGGTTTTGGTAAACTTGAACCTCCTCTCATCTTTCAATAACCAATCTCTGGCTATGTTATTTCTGTAATCTTTGAAATTATGATGAAATTCCTTCTTATCCTTTTCAAAGCCACAGTCGACATAAGTTTTTGCAGAAGGGATTCTCAGAGTAGCCATAACTACTTGTCTGTTGATGAACACCAATACTTCTCTAGAAGGAAGACAAATGCATTTGTCAATCCTGTTGTACCCATTTCTACATTCCATTACCAATTCAGGGCATAGAGTCACCTCAAGGAAACCAATAGCTTCCAACAATCCGCTTTCCACAATCTTGGCCAATAGGGTTCCTTCTTTTGCAACCTTCAATCTTTGAACGATCTCTGTTATGTCTTCATTTACAAGGATTGTGTCTCTCATCTCTGGTAAGCAACTACTTATAGGAGAAAACTTTCTCTCCTTTACAAATCTGGCTTGAGAAGCCGACTCACTAGGACTACTCATAGTAACCCTTAAATAAATGATTTCAAGATAAAGAGATGAAAAAGATTGGAATTTCCTTTCTTTACAACATATAATTCTCAAACCAGAAAGGAGAATGAGGAAGATTACATTAAACTCACCAAAGTTGTATGTTTTTCTCTTCCAGAGAGAAACCTTCAAGGTGCTTCGGCTCTGTATGTGCTTTCGACGGTTGTGTGAAAATAGAAAAGGCAATTAGAGAAGATATAATACATACATTTAATTTTCCTTCTTTGGTAATCATGATTGCATGCTGCGAACTAATGATTCTTGCCATCATTAGCTGGCCACGTCCAATCACATTTATTTCTTCTTCGGACAAGGTGTAATTCTGCTGAGTTGGTATTTATTTCCCATCTTTTCAGACTAATCTCTTAAAGGAAAGTGAGATCCGACACGTGTCATGAGCATTTGATCATTATCGCATTTCAGATTTTGAACCTTGAACTGTGAAGCGCAAATTTCAAAGTTCAAAATCGCATATGCCTTAGTCGTATATCGATAAAATAATAGATAAGATAGACTAATGCAAGATGCATGGGGAGATATTGAATTATGAACACAAAAGACAAAAGTTCAAAGTTCAAGATCGCAAAAAATGCTGACACCAAAAAGGGAAAAGATGCGAGTTGAGCATGCAAAGCGACAAGTGTAATTTGGAAATGTGAACCTTGAACAAGAACTGTGAGGTTCAAGATTCAAGATTTAATATTACATTGACACACAAATGTGCGGGTTAAATAATTTTTCTAACCGAAGGAAAAGCTTACGAGGATGTCGAATGGAAAATGGGAAATTGAACTTTGAACTTTGAACTGGAAGTTCAAAGTTCAAGATTCAATATGCACTTCAAATTATTACATGATTCTTGGAAAAATTTAATCGTAAGGCTTTTTGACCTGCAACAAGTCATATACTCCATCTTAGTACAAATATCATGAGTGCCTAGTATATCATACTTACAATGAATGTAGGCCCTAATATCTTCTACGTGTAAAAATCTGTAGGGTGTCTGGGAAAATGCTCCTTCGGGGTCTTCTTCACAAGACTTAATTGGATGTTTCTTGAATTTATACCTAGGTCGGTCTACAACATCATAAATAATAGGTGCATCCATAGATAGATGATGTAAATACCTCTTTCACACTGAATTCCAATTTTCCACTTCAATAGATCACGCAGGGCAAATGTAGGATAGACTGAATCTCTCTGCTCTCTAATCTCCTTAGGTCATTCTTCATCAAATGGTGAAGAAATGGATCTTCATATGGTGCTTTATACAATGTTTAAGTTATAAAAATTCACTTTACCCAATACTATCCAGTCGATTGTAGATCTCACGATCAAAATATATGCATGGGCTGATGTTGTACTCTTAACTATATACTCCACTATGTTGGCCATGTTCATACCTAAGCTTACATGAGCTCAATCCATAAGTTTTAGGGCTTGCATAGATTTAAAGGATTTGAATAAAGCTTTTCCCAAAGATGACTTCCCATTACCAAACATTGACATGATTGTGGACCTCGGAGCTAGCTATGAGATGTATTCCCTGATGGATGTCTTTTCAAGATACAACCATATAAGGATAGCTCCTGAAGATCAAGATAAAATAGCTTTCACATGTTCTTGGGGCACTTTCTGTTGGAATTTCATGCATTTTGGTCTCAAGAATGTCAGGACAACATATCAAAGGGCCATGACCACCATATTTCATGATATGATGCACAAGAATATGGAGGACTATGTGGATGACACCTTAGCAAATTTTTTAAAAAAATACTCACCTAGATGATCTAGAAAAGATTTTTGACTGAATAGAACAATTCAAGCTTAGGCTAAATCCTAAAAAGCATGCTTTCAGGGTGACCTTCGGTAAGATTCTAGGGTATATTGTCTAAGCTAAAGTGATTTAGGTTGATCCTGAGAAAGTAGCAGCAATCATGGAAATGCAACCACCTTGAAACATTAGTCAATTTAGGACTCTACAAGGAAAGCTTCTGTCAATTAGATAGTTTATCTCACAACTCATAGACAAAGCTCAATCTTTCACAAAGACATTGCATAAAGGGGTAGCATTCAAATGGGATGAAGGGTGTGAGAAATATTTCCAACAAATCAAATAATATTTAACAAATCCACCTATGTTAATGGTGCCAATACCAGGAAAACATATTATTCTATATATTTCAACAATAAAAACATCATTGGGGTCCCTGTTAGCACAATATGATGAGACAGGAAGAGAAAGAGAAATATAATACATAAGCATAACATGGTTTAATATGAGAAAAACTACACCACCATTGGAAAGGCTTGTCTATCTATGGTATTTTCTTCTCAAAAACTCAGACACTACATGCTGGCCTATTCCGTCAAATTAATTGCTAAGATTGATCCTTTGAAATACTTGTTGAACAAAGCAACTCTCACTAGAAGACTAACTAAATGGGTAATGATACTCAATGAGTTTGAAATTGAATATGTGGATGGAAAAGCCATAAAAGGACAAGCTATTGTTGATCATCTGACAGATGCTCCTCTTCAAGATAATCAACCTCTGCTCATAGAATTTCCTAATGAAGTTATCCTGCACCTCACAGAGCACGTATGGAAGATTTTGTTTGATGGATTATTCACATAAGGGTATGGTGCTAGAGTCCTCTTCATTACACCACAAGGTTACAAGATCCCCAAATCATATAAGATGATATTCTCATGCACAAACAACAGAGATGAGTACAAATCTTTGGCGAATGAATTAAAGATGGCCATTGAGTGAAAAATTACAGAACTACATATCTACAATGACTCTTAGCTAGTGGTCAACAAATTCAATGATCAGTACCAAACCAAAGATGAAAAGATCATGCCATATAAAGGATTATTAATGATCTCAAGAAGTACTTTGTGTTTATCACTTTCAACAAGTGTCAAGATCATCAAACAGAGCCGCTGACACTATGGCTACTCTAGCCTCAATGTTACAATTAGAACATCAATTTTTCTATGAATTCCTGGTGGAAGAGCTCCCCTTTCTCGCATATGACTCTCGTAAATCCCAAATTGTGTGTTTGATAATGGGCACTAAACCTTCTAGATATAACCAAATCTACTCTTATCTTCTTGACCAAATTATCCCTAATGACCTATCCAAAAATGACAAAAGAAACCTCATAGGAAATGCCTTGCGTTACTTGATCATGGCTAATGACTTGTATAGAAAAGGTCTTGACTGTACTCTCCTTAGTTGTCTAGAATGTGACGAGTCCAAATGTGCACTAAAGGAAGTCCACAAAGGTATCTATGGGTCTCATTTGAATGATATTTCATTAGCTAAGAAACTCCTACTGGTAGGATACTACTGGCCCTCTCTAGAGGAATATGCTATTTAGTTTTCTAAAACTTGCAAGAAGTGCCAAACTCATGGTAACTTAATTCATGCTCCCACACGTGAGTTGTTACCTTTTATTGCCCACTGGCCATTTTAGCAATGGGCCTTTGATCTAATAGGTAAAATATATCCATCCTCATCTAGTGGACACAAGTTCATTATCACTAATACAAAATATTTTACAAAGTGGTGGAAGCAGTTCCTCTCATTAAGGCAATTGGAAAACAAGTATCTATGTTCATTCTGAACTATATTGTCTACAAATATGGGATACCTTCCTCTATCATCACTGACAATGGAGGACAATTCAAGAAAAAATGTATGGATGAATTGTGTGATAAATTCAAGATTACCCAACACTTTTCTTGTATCTATTACCCTCAAGGGAACAGATAGGCTGAAGCCTCTAACAAGAACATATTAAAAATCTTGTACATAATAGTAAGTAAATTAGGGAAGGATTAGAATCTTCAACTTAAAGCCGCCTTATGCTACTATAGAACTAGCATCCACTCACCCACAAGGGAAACACCATTTTCCTTGGTATATGGCACAAAGGCTATATTTCCCCTTGAGGTAGAGATACCATCGCTCCAAGTATCCTTGCACAAACTCATAATTGATGAAGACTATCAGATTTCCAGAATCTAGGAGCTTGAGTTACTTGATGAAAGAAAAAGAGAAGCATTCAACCACCTAAGGGTCTATCAGAAAAGAATGTCTAGAGATTACAATAAGAAAGTAAGACATTGATAATTTCAGGTTGGGGACCTTGTACTCAAAGAAAATCCAAAGAATCAACAACATCGTGAGAAAAAGGGAAAGTTTGAACCCAATTGGTTGGGTCCCTTTGTGATCACTATAGAATTTGGTTATGGAGCCTATCAACTGTCAACTCTAGAAGGGGAAACTTTTATTAACCCCATCAACGCACTCCACTTGAAGAAGTTCTATAACTAGACATTCTGAGCAGTACCTATATAGAGAAAATGATCTTGAAAAAACATAAAAAACAACAAAAAGAAAAAAAATAAAAATAAAAACATTTGGAAAAGGTCCCCAAAAATGGTCATCATGGTGAAAACCTGGAAAATAGGCACCTTGATGGATTAAAAAAAATGAAAAATACATAAAAATAAAAAATAAAAAAGAAAAAAATATTTAAAAGAGAAAAAGTACCTCTCATAAAACCTGGTAACAGGCGAACAAGTGCCTTGGTATAAAAAAACAATAATTATGTCAAGTGGTGAAAACCTGGCAACAAGTGCCACCTGTAATCAGTGCTCCATCTATCAATGTGTAGCTTGGCTGTCTTGCCTTGCGTTGACTTAACGTTGTGTAGACAGTGAAGTTGGCATCTTACGCTTGAAACCCATCGACCTCTTGAGTCTTAGGGTCTTTCTAGGTTGTCTTTTGGTTCTCAAGTTAGCATACCATGTTAGTTTTCATGCTAGTTAGAGTTCACTACCTTGGTCTTCTAGCCAGCGGACAGTTTGCTACTGACATCATTGGTGTTTTTCAACACCTTAATCAAACAATGTTTCTCAACACTCCCTACTTGGACACATCTGTGTTTTTCAACACACTTCGGATAAAACACTCAAAAACTTGGCTCAATAACAAATCACAAGAACAAAGGTATTTATCAACACTCACACAGAAACCTTGTACAGACTGAATGTTTGTTGAAATATTTTCTTGAATGTTGTTTGTTATCAATCTTTTTCTATATTTTCTTTAATTTCTGCTTGTTGGTGTGGTTCCAATGATCCTTAATGTCAAGAAAGTAGGGTGTATGTGGTAAGAGCTTCCATATTTAGGTGGATAAGCCTCACATACATTGCTCCTACTTCCTTGCACGCTAAGGCAAGGTTGGAGCTATCTCCTTATCTATTATTCCTCTTGTTTACATTAGAATACACTCATGGTTATCCTAGCTCTAAATTCCTTGATAATGGTGTATCCTTGCGATATCAAATAGAAATGATGTTTAGGTCATCCTGGTTCTTATATCTAGATGCTTACATTAGTTTCCCATATTTTATCTGATAAAGGTCATACTCATAGTCTTATGGTCGTAGTGGCACCAGTAAGGATTGTATTGACTTTGATGTCCTAACCGCCCGATGATGAAAATAAGGACTACCAAAATCAGTGATTTGACTACTCCTATTGTAGGGTGAACTTCATTCCTAGGATGGCATACTAGTATTATAAAAAACACAAACTAGAGCAAGAAGGGAGCTATTCCTCTAATCCTTGAATCCTTCACTGAAGCGGTCAACTGCATTTTATCTCCTTAAGGTTATCTATTTGCAAATCAGATAGTCAATATCAACAAAGCATGATATTATCAATCTTTTTCTATATTTTCTTTAATTTCTGCTTGTTGGTGTGGTTCCAATGATCCTTAATGTCAAGAAAGTAGGGTGTATGTGGTAAGAGCTTCCATATTTAGGTGGATAAGCCTCACATCCATTGCTCCTACTTCCTTGCATGCTAAGGCAAGGTTGGAGCTATCTCCTTATCTATTATTCCTCTTGTTTACATTAGAATACACTCATGGTTATCCTAGCTCTGAATTCCTCGATAATGGTGTATCCTTGTGATATCAAATAGAAATGATGTTTAGGTCATCCTGGTTCTTATACCTAGATGCTTACATTAGTTTCCCATATTTTATCCGATAAAGGTCGTACTCATATTCTTATGGTCGTAGTGGCACTAGTAAGGATTGTATTGACTTTGATGTCCTAACCGTCCGATGATGAAAATAAGGACTACCAAAATCAGTGATTTGACTACTCCTATTGTAGGGTGAACTTCATTCCTAGGCTGGCATACTAGTATTATAAAAAACACAAACTAGAGCAAGAAGGGAGCTATTCCTCTAATCCTTGAATCCTTCACTGAAGCGGTCAACTGCATTTTATCTCCTTAAGGTTATCTATTTGCAAATCAGA
>MU226703.1:1453-14416 GCA_018584345.1 Thuja plicata
AATGCTAGCTGATGGTTATGTATTTCTTCGGTATTTAGTGTAGTCTATCAGAGTATTATTGATGTTCCGGACATTTCAGCATGACTATAGTTAGATGAAATGTTTCTAACCCTGCAGGATCTTTTTTCGTTTTATTTGCTAAGTGTAGAATGTTAGGGGAAACCTTACTATATTGAATCTCTGGAGGTTTTGAGTTGAAGAAACCAGTTATCCCCCTCGAAAACAGTCACTTCTCCCAACCGAGCCCCGCACCGTCGTGACCCGACATCCAGGTGCTTGAAGGCCCGGGAAATTTATTTTACCCAGATAACCTTTGCAAGCGGAGTTGGCCGGTATCTCCGGAACCCGGTGACAACTTATGACTGCTGGCGGACCCGGTCAAGAAAACCCCGTCAACAATATGTAGATGGATTTGTGAGGAGTTGTCAAGGAAAGAAATTATTGAATATCTTTTAGGCTAAGAACATATTTAAGTAGATCTATAACAATCTTGAATATATAAGAGTTCATACAAGATTTGTGAGGAAGATTGAGGAAGATTTTTTAAGGTATACTAGAGAAAATTTGAGAGACATTCTGAAGAAGATCTAAGAGGAAATTATTGTAGATTTGAGTAGACCATTATAAGTATTTATGTTGTAGATTTTAGAGGGTTTTTGAGAAGGAATCGTATCAGATCTAGAGACTAATTTATAATAGACATTTTTAACATATTTGTAAGACACGTGAGAGAAGTTAAGAAGACAATTTGGAGCAGATCCAAGTAGTAGTTCTAGATTTTATCATATTGTATTTTGAAGATTGGTGCCTCTCATTGAAAAAGATTGGCACCTTTGGGTTAGTACCCCGTTGTTATCGAATGGTATCTAGTGTGGGTTGGTGCCTAGAAAAAAGCTTTATTAATGATGTAGGTTGGTGGCTATAAGATCTATACAAGTAATACTTTCCCTTGGCTTTTTCCCAGAAAAGTCTCCATGCAAATCATGTGTATGTCTTGTGTTCCTTATTGCTAGAGTTTTTATGTGTTATTACTATGGATAATTAGGTTTTGAAATATTATTACTATGGCTAATTAAGAGAACTCCGAAGCCATGTCTAGCTAGATCTCCTACTCCATCTCCTACCAAAAAAAAAACATTTTTCCTCTCTCAAGATGACACCTTCCTCTCCTATGTAAAGTCCCTTAAGGACCAAAAGTTTCCTTCCAAACATAATTCTCATAAATAACAACATCAAGAGGTTACTACATAGTAGAGAGAATCTACCTTCTAAGCCACTCTAATATTGTTTGATTGGATTATGCAAAAGAGGAAGAGAGTGACCAAACTAATCATTAATTATCTCTCATACCTAATCTCTATGATAATCAAGACTCGTTCAACTAAGAGAGTTACAGTGAGATCTAGAGAGAGAGAGAGAGAGAGAGAGAGTTTTACATATCACCTTTTATATTCAATACATAGTGAACCCTATTAAGTCTTTCATGGCTACCCGAACTCCACACTTGCAACATAGAAAGGTATTTCCTTGGTAGCAAAACTAGGAGACATTGTTATGGGCTACTTTAACACAAAATTTTGAGTTTCTTTCATCGGGATCCAAGGTCATGGAGAATATATATGCCTTATGTGACAAGATTTTAAATGAGAATGATTCTATAAAATTATTGAAGGTAGGATTGGACTTTGACTTGGAGACTAGAGAATAATTCTCTGCAAGTTGTACAAATGGCTAAAGTTAAGTTTCAAACTTTAGAGGATGAGGGCAATTTGGATGGAAGGGAGCCCTACCAACATAAAAAATGGAAGGTGTAGTATTTTGGAAATTTGGGAAAAAAAAAGTTTAAGGTAGCTTATGCCATGGCCCAAAATGGTTTTTGAGAATATACAAAATATTAGGGAAGGGATTGCATGCCGATTGTGCGATGATAATTATGCTTTCACTTTTGGCTGAGATTAATATGATCAATTTAAAAGTGAGATGAAAGTGAATCTTCAAAAGGTTAAAGTTTCAATAGGACATAAATTAATTATATTAATGATGATGATGACTACTTGTGAGATTTTGAAAAGAAGACAATTGAGCATGAAAAGGTGCCTCAAAAGTTTTCTATATATAGTCCTCTTATATTCAATATATAGTGGACCCTATTAAGTCTTTCATGGCTACCCCAACTCTGCAATTGCAACATAGAAAGGTATTCCCTTGGTAGAAAAACTGGGAAACATTGTTATGGGCTACTTTAACATGGAATTTTGAGTTGCTTTCATCGGGATCCAAGGTCATGGGGAATATATATGCCTTATGTGACAAGATTTTAAATGAGAATGATTCTATAAAATTATTGAAGGTAGGACTGGACTTTGACTTGGAGACTAGAGAATAATTCTTTGCAAGTTGTACAAATGGCTAAAGTTAAGTTTCAAACTTTAGAGGATGAGGGCAATTTGGATGGAAGGGAGCCCTACGAACATAAAAAAAAATGGAAGGTATATTATTTTGGAAATATGGCAAAAAAAAGTTTAAGGTAGCTTATGTCATGGCCCAAAATGGTTTTTGAGAATACAAAATATTAGGGAAGGGATTGCATGCCAATTGTGCGATGATAATTATGCTTTCACTTTTGGCCGGGTTTAATATGATCAATTTAAAAGTGAGATGAAAGTGAATCTTCAAAAGGTTAAAGTTTCAATAGGACATAAATTAATTAAATTAATGATGATGATGACTACTTGTGAGATTTTGAAAAGAAGACAGTTGAGCATGAAAAGGTGCCTCAAAAGTTTTCTATATATAGTCCACAAGGTTAATGTCGACTTTGTATATTCAAGTGGCCATGATCTTGATCATGTCCAAGCATTATTAAATAATTTAAGTTTAGTTGAATCACCAAAAGCATGTCAAAGATGGTTAAGAAAGTTTGCACAAAGGAGCATGTTGGCAAGTAAATTTTGACTCAAATGTAAAGCAAAATTAAACTTTAAATAAACAGGTCATTTGACTTAGCATTTCATTGTAAATCTATCTTATATAATTTTGGGAGGGAAAACTTTCATATTCCCTTACTAATCAAAGGGGTTCAAAACCTGATTTATAGATTACTACAACCCAATTTTCCTCCTCTATTGTTTTAGGTTTCCATTCACTAAGTTTGTGATCTTGCACTTTACGCATTTAATTCATAAATATTGGATAAATTTGAAATATATTTCATATCCCTACTATTTTGCTAATGATGAGATGTTTTGCATGATCAACTTGAATAAATTTGTATAGTTTGAAAATTGAATATAAATTGTGCCAATCATTGAAGGAATCATCTCTACAATCTAGATCTAGAATAAGGTGGCTGTTGCAACTTTCAGAGTTTATTTTATTCCTTTGAAAATGGCATATTTTGCAAAGTTGGTTGTAAATTTTTGGTCCAAATGAAGATTGATTTATATCAAAATTAGCTATTCATCAAATGGTGTATGAAGTTCGAGATCAACAAATCTTAGTTTTCTTTGCCCCTCTCTTTTTTTGTTTTTTTTTTTATTTAATTTTTTTAATTTGTGGTTAGGTTAGGTTTAGTAACTTCAATTTTGATTTTAAGGTTCTAATTTTAGTGCTAGCTAAGGTTTTCAAGTAAATAGAATGATGAATGTATTCACATATGAGCTAGAAATTTAACGTGTTTTGCTCAAATTTCATGTCTCACAATTGTAGTTCCGAAGGTTAAGAGTCCAAAACAAATTAAACTCTCTTATTTAAATTGTTGGTGAAATAAGAAGCTGGAGTATAGATTTGCAATTCAAATTTGGTATGCTCTCGTGTATATGAAGTTGAATTCATTTTGGACTGTACATAATTGATTATACAATCATATTCCATTTAAGCCCCTTGGACAAAACAACTAAAACACTTACCCACTTGGCTATTTCAAACATCTTTTTCAACTCGTAAATTTAAAAGACTCTTGAGAGCTAAAAGACCTTTCAGGTAGGGGAAACCATTGATATTCCACATTGTTGGCATGTCAAAATACACACCAACACTTACCATGTGTGAGAATCCCACCCCTTAAATTTGGGAATACCATATGTATTCTCCATGATTGAAGCAAACCCCCCCCCCCCTCTTNGTGAGAATCCCCCCCCTTAAATTTGGGAATACCATATGTATTCTCCATGATTGAAGCAAACCCCCCCCCCCCTCTTGAATCAAAAAATGCATACCCTCGATTCTTCCACATAATAATGCAAATACAAGCATAATATGTATGTGTTTTCCTTTACAACATATGCATTTGAAATGAAATTGGACTCCTATTTAGTGAATCAACCTCGTCAGCATTGAGAGCAATGACTTGGGCATAATATCTTTGGAGCATACATAGGTTGCATCTCTACTTAGCAAACAGCAAATCAAGAGTACAAACTAGTGGTTTTACACGTTAGAACAACTTCTAATTTCAAGCATAAGCTTGATTTCGTCATCCAATTCCTAGGAGGGGATTGTGGGACTTGGGCATTAATCTTTGGAGCATACATAGGTTGCATCTCTACTTAGCAAACAGAAAATCAAGAGTACAAACTAGTGGTTTTACACGTTAGAACAACTTCTAAATTTCAAGCATAAGCTTGATTTCATCATCCAATTCCTAGGAGGAGATTGTGGGACTTGGGCATTAATCTTTGGAGCATACATAGGTTGCAGCTCTACTTAGCAAACAGAAAATCAAGAGTACAAACTAGTGGTTTTACACGTTAGAACAACTTCTAAATTTCAAGCATAAGCTTGATTTCGTCATCCAATTCCTAGGAGGGGATTGTGGGACTTGGGCATTGTTGATTCGAGAATGTTGATCATTCTCAAGGTTTCAAATGATCTGGTCATCTTCACGATCATGCTCATATGGATAATAAAGATATATTTTAGCCATAGTAAAAAACAATCATAAACTTTCCAGTTATTAGGGCCCTTGAATACACTTCGGTCTTTGGGACTCTTTCTATGCTCAAGTACCTAATTGATATCCTAAATTTAAAACTTGAGAGTTTCACCATGTATGCAGCAAGAGTGCTTATCTCCGGCAAGTTCAGGTTGGATGGAGGAAAGAGTGTGATATCAGTTGAAGACTTGCATCAGCATGATCTTCACCAACTTTTCTAGTGCCAGAACAACATAAACTTACAATGGAAGAAAACAAAAGTATTAAGGATGAAATGATCCACCGAATCCATTTATGGATTGGCAAGCTACTGATAGTATATTGTGTAGACTGAAACATCAGGAAACACGTTAAGCATATAATCTGAAATGTACATGATGTTTCTTTTTCTAGTGGATTGGATCTTAAAATATTGACAAAAAGAATCAAATTAATCATAAATGGAGCTTTCAAATATAACATCGTATTTCCATTATTTCAGGACATTACACTTTGCATATTAAATCTGCTCTACAGTGTAATACATTCAAGCTTTCAGAATATTTTTGCTTATTTATACTGTGATGAATTTTGACTCTTCCAGGCATTATCCTTCAAATATTTTCATCAATAAAATAACATCCTTACATTATAACCATTTACATTTGATATCACATAGATATTATGAACTTTTACAGTATTAATGATAACAAGGCATCTTATCTGATGCCTATTTTTCTTCAAATTTGCATGTAATACAAAATGGAAAGAAGTTCCTTATTTAATGACATGTAAACATGCACATGAAATTTTAAATTTGCATGTAATACAAAATGGAAAGAAGTTCCTTATTTAATGACATGTAAACATGCACATGAAATTTTTTGAATGTTTAAATTTTACAATAACACTTGTACTGACAAAAAACAGAAATTGTTACAATGCCACTTCTGCTTCTTAGTGTGGGAGAAGTTGCAACCAGAAAATTTGTGAATTGTTTCATGTCAAGGTTGTACAAAAATACAATATAGTTCCTCCTGGTATTCATACCTGTCAGGCACAGTAAATGTAACAAGTAAGATACTCAGGCTATTGAAAACAAGGTTTGATAGCAAATTCATCAGACAAATTGAATACCAAAATCAAGCACATGGCTGAAGTAAAAGAAGTGTGATCGTACCATTTAAACAGATTTGGTTATTTGGTCTGCAGTTGCACAGCTGTATGTTAGTTCTAACTTATAAACACAAAAAAATGCATAGAAGGAACTTTACACTGGAGGCAATGGCCGACGACAGGTGGGGCATTCCATTTTTATATCCATCCATCTTTGCAAGCATCCAGCATGGAAGAAATGGTCACAAGGAGTTATCTGTATCCATATGATAAGAATATAAACTTCATATAAAAGTGGTCCATCCCTAGTAGAGACAACCTTGAAACAGATTTGTTTGCATAACACTACCAAACTTAGTGCTATCTGTTCACAAACTACAAATATTAAAAGGGATCATTGCTTACCATGCATTCACTTGTCCGCTGCACAGTATCAACGGCAGCCATACAAATCACACAATCAACATGATTACTGTCCCGGTCAGCTCTCCGGAAGTAGCTGTACTTCTCAGGTAGTATCTGAAAAATTCAAGCTTAACAATGTAAATCCCAACACATACTCAATCATAATAACCATGCCAAGGCAGTTCAAGCAGCAAAATCTCTGATATCTTATATTTTAGTATATATTTCAGACATGGAGGAACCTAGCAGTGGAAAAAATTTATAGTTCGTTCCTAACATAGTGGATGGTTCCTTACAAGATGCAACCATGAGTTGACAAAGTAAAAATCTTTGGCAGAAAGGCGGAAATATAGGGTCAACTGTGAAGGATAGAAAAGAACCTAATGACAACAGTGCAAATAAATTTGATTAAATGTTCATAAGTTTTAAATGCCAATGCAGGTTTTTACAGTGGCCTTGACTCTTAAGTGCTGCTTCAAGATAGAATGTTCCATGAATGCTACGATAGCCAAAAAAGTCACTTTATCTGGTTTTGCAAATTAACCAGACTGCCATATTCTCTTATTTCTCTACAAGTCCCTTTAATATACTTGAACATTTATGGCTCCCAATTATAACACAAAATGTCTATAGCTCCAACAAATATCTCTTTACATAACACCTTATCACTGTTTGCATACACATATGTAAATTGTAAACAGACAATCTGCTTGTATTCTTTGCTTGGACTTCCCTTTTACTTGAAGTACTATAGAACAGTGGCAATTAGTTAATTTTTCTACTAAACCCTTCAACTGAAGAGAACAGTATGGCCATAACCAACCCTACCTAGTAACTATAATTTGACATTCATCAATGTCATCTTGTAGGAAATTAGGATTGCTGATTTATGATTACAATCCACTCTGCTATGAGCTTTTTAGCTCAGATAGGAACTTGCGCACATGTTCAGTGCAAATATGTGGGGAAAAGTTTAAGTGATTTTGAGTTAGTTTATTTTGTATTTCACTTTAGTAATTAAAAAAAGGTCTTTTAAAGTTCTTTTATTAAGCTAAATGAGTTTAGTGTAGAAATGTAATAGTGATTTAGACTTATCATCCATCTCATCCTTATAAAGATGCCTTTGTAGTGAAAGCTGATTTTTGGAAGATAGGATCATATGAGCAACATAGAAGATTGTAAAGTCTGAAAGACTTAAGTTTTTCTAAGGACTAGAACAACATAGTACACGTTGGTGTTTCTCTGCAACTGTGAATTATATTAGTTGTGGAGGGTTCCTTGTATGTTTTAGTAAGGAATAAAAAACAAGTCAGGAAATGTAATTGTTAATTTATTTGTGTATGCTTCCGTTTTTGTATCTATGATTTGAATTTCAAGGATTTGTATAATTAATTCAATGTTCTTTAACCATTATGTAATTAGTCATTGTGATTGGGATTTTAATATGGCATTAAGGTGTGGTTAGAAGCAAGAGGAATATTTCAGTCAAGATTCAAAGGAGGTTGAAGGTTATTTTTCAAGTGTAGAAAACTACAACTATAATCAGGTGACAACCATGCATTAGTTTCCGAAGGAAATCACATAGACCTGTCGAAGGGAAAATCATGATGCTAGGGCATGTAAATTTTTGGCTAGTATTCAAAGAAATTTGCAAACAAAATAAAGAAAATCATAGGTGTCCTCTGAAAGTGAAAATCACGGGCTGTTTTGGAATAATTGCATCTAATATTTGTCTTCAAATTGCAACACTTTTCCTTGAACAATTGAGACAAATTTTTCTATTTTATGGAATAAATCGCCAGGGTTTTCAGTTTGACAAATTTTTTAAAGAAATGAAATTTTTAGTCATAACATGAGGTTTAAAAATGGCAGCTTGAAACAACAAGGGCAAACAAAAAACCAGAATGGGATTTGCCAAGGTTTGAAGCAACAGTTTGGAGTATAAACTAAGGTTTACATGAAATAACCTAGGCTTTTGAATGGGAATGGAGTTGAACATCAAGGGTAAGGGAAAGAGAGAAGAAGCATTTTTACAACACAGGAAAAAGGATTTGAGTAACATCAAGTAGTTGTCATATGTTTGGTCATTTTGCATCACAATGACCAAAGAAGAAGAGGAACTAAGGAAAACAACAATAGGAAGCAGCAACCTCTGTTGAAACTCAGATGGGCCAGTTTTCTGTCAAGTTTGAAAGGGAGTTTTCCATGTCTTCTTATCTTCCAAAGAATGCTTGGTATGTGGATAGTGGGGCTTCTAGGAATACGACATCAGCCTAGGAATATTTTGCCAATTTCATAGAACATAACTATAAAGGTTAGGTTGGGTTTGGTGATGATGCCATGTATCCAATAAAAGGAGTTAGTACTATTCCCTTTCAACTTTAGTTAGGAATCTCTTTGGAGGTCAATGAAGTTTTATCTGTTCCTACTCTCAAAAAGAATTTGTTAGTTTTGATGATAGAGGATAAGGACTATGCAATTGAATTCATGGATGAGCAATTTCTTATCAAATCAAGAGGATCTAGCCCAAATATTGCATAAGCGATAGGGGTTAAAGAAGACAAGGCATACCAATTCTAGCAGCAATGATGAGTAACATCATGGATTTAGAGGCTTCCAACTTCCAAGACTATAGATTAGTAGTTTTGGTAGAATGTCATGGTGGAGTACACCTCTATCATGACAAACGATGCATGGGATGTCATGCCAAAACCAAAGGGGAAGTCACTTGTGAGTTCTATGTGGTTCTATAAAATCAAGTATGTTGCAAATGGCAACATTAAAAACTACAAAGGCAGGTTTGTGGAAAGAGGGGTCTCTCAAATATAGGGAGTAGACAATGTGGAGACTTTTTCTCTAGTCGCCAGATGCACTTCCACAAGAAAAGTTACGTATGTCTTTATTTTTAGTCATGGGCTATAAAATACATCAAATAGATGTTAAGATAGCTTTTGTCAATGGTCTCATTCAAGAAATATATGTAGATAAGATAAGATAAGATAAATTTATTAGTGTCCAATAAAAGACCACAAAGGGTCAAAGGGACTGCCAAGTACATCAAAAGGGGGGCCAGCCCACAGCAGGGACACTATAGAAGAAAGAAACAACTGAAATAAAAACAGATAGAAAGGTCCAAGGGGAAAGAAGAGAAATACTCCTAAACCCAATTAAGGGTTCCAAACCTCCGTGAAGAATTTCCGAACTAAAGGATAAGCAAAAGGAATAGTACCAATCAGAACCCTAGGCCGCCTCGGAGTCATCCTGGAAGAGGAAGGCTGCTGCAGAAAGGAGCCCGTTCTAAGCCTCACAGATAAGGAATAAGGTGAGGGCTCACTCTGACGCTTGGTACCACATGCTGAATGAAGCTCTGTGGAGAAGGAAGTATTGAGCTGACAAAGTGAGAGTGTCGCAGGATACCGGTGTTGGAGTGTGTGGTCTTGAAGCCTAAGGGCTTCCTGAAAGTAAAGGGCAAGGCACCTCTGACCCGAATATCTGAAGAAGGTAGAGAGCGATCGCGCCTCCCTAAAGAGGCAATAGAATCTCCCTCTGATCTCGTAGTATAGAGCACAATCTTATACTTGTGGGCCTACAAAAGCCTTGTATGGACTCAAACAAGCACCTAGGCCATGGTATTCTAAGATAGATGAATATCTATAAGTATGGGCTTCAACAAAAGTGAAGAAAATTCTAATCTATATTAGACAGTTGTTGGATCTGATTTGCTTATTTTGATGCTATGCATAGATAATTTGTTCATTACAAGTGTAGAGAATCTCATTCTATGCTACACGGAAGATTTATCTATAGAGTTTGAGATGAAGGACATCAACTTGGTACATTACTTAGTGGTTTGGTAGAGACCAAGAGAGAGTTTACTCGGGTCGGGTAAGTATGTAGCTGAGATCCTAAAACGATTTCGGATAGAGGATTGTGAACCTTTGCCACACCTATGATCACTAATATGGCCAAAATTTTCACTTTTCACAACTTCAGTGTACAAACATTCCGGCAAACAGTTCATGCGCATAGTTACAAATTTTATGATTGTGATTTCTTGATGTCTTTGGTTTGAGAGTATACAATGATCCCATATAAACATTATAAATTGCATTTATAGACAACACAAATAGCAGATTATACTATTCATAAATAGATAATGATTGATGTTTCACACCACAGTCTGCTGCATCAAAAATAGGCTTTACAAATTTCTGCCCTTTAGAGGCATCAATTATTGAACCCTCAGATCCACCCCACCAAGCTCGTGGAGATAGTTGCACGGCCCAAACAGTCATACAAAGGAGGAACACAAAGGTAAGGTTTACATAAATGCCAACATGGAATAAACACTCAACATGAATACCTCATTCCCAAAAAGGAATCATAATGCACATGAGACAAAGAGGTGCCAACACTAATACATCACCATATCATAGAGAAACAATAAGAAGGAAAGGTGCCCAAGCAACAATAGTCATCACAAAAAAATGATGGCGCGTCCTTGATTGGCGACAATAAAGACGAGGCACAAACAATAGCAAACCCAATATTGCCAAACAACATATGTCACAACGCAATAAACAAAAATGCTCAAGCAACAATAAATCCATAGGGTGTTACTCAATCTACTGGGCCATAGATACTAGAGTGCTAAGTGTAGAGATTGTCATCATGTGTGCTTGTGAGGATGTACCACATGGAACCGAACATTCTCTCATATGGACAAGAATGACAACCATACGAGAACTGCTGCCACATGTGTGGGCATATCACTTTGGGTAAGAACTAGTGCCTACATATGGGGGCATGCATTCCCAAGTCACCCATAGCTTCATGATAACGCTCATGGCATGCTTGAGGAATCCAATTATCTTATTAGTGTTTTATCCCATCCCAAGTTTAAGTTATCACTTGATTAAGAAACTCCCCAACATGATTTCCTGTGTACCACTTCGGGTCGGGTGCACATTGCGAGTGTAATGTCCCCTTGTGTAAATTCTTTGGGATAAGGGACTGTGAACTAACAACTCAATTGCAAGCGACTTCTTTCTATTCAAAGACTCTACTTATAACACAAAATCCTTTGCCAAACTTATATTAATGATAGTAGATACCACTTATGTGATAATGCTGACTTATGAACTGCTATATAAACATACCGATTCGCTCTACTCAATTGTTCTTAGTTCCCACAATTGTATTTTAAGCAATAATGATGTTCAAGAATAATACGGATGCAATGAATAACTTTGATATTCAATACTGAAATATATGACTTATCAATTTGATATGGAGTATATCTCATTGTCTCTGATAGACTATGAGAATTATACAATGGTTAACCACGCTCTGGATATTATATTCTAATCTACAATGTAAAGCTTAATTTGATGTTATTGAGTTCACCCTTTTGTCTCAGATATGGTAGTGCTTTTTGCAATGATGCTATTAAGAAGCAGAAAACAATCGATTGCCTTGAGAAGGTTCTACTCCACTTAAGTAATTCCCAAATATAAGAATTCTTCCAATGATATCAAGAACCACTTAAGATAGTTGCACAAGAGACAGGTAGCGCTTACTATAGAGCAAATGTATCACCTAGACAAGGGGAGTTGGTTCACAATTCTGTCATCAAATACTATGTAAACGCAGATATAATATTTCAATCAATCAAGCTTTATAACACAAGCCATATCATAGAGGATGTATATTGTTGCACCTTGAATATCAAGACAAATATATATCCCACCAAATATTACAGTCTCCAATGAAATATAGAAGGCTCTTTATATATCTGCAAATCAATTCTTCCTTCATCCAAATATCATCCAGTACCTGTCTATTCTGCTATGATATCTTCCTCTTAATATATGGCTGCCTTTCTAACTCCCAGACATTCTCTTTCCTTTCCTTCCATCCTCAGAAGGACCGAGCGTGGTATTTTTATAGAGGATGATAGGTCACGTCCATATTGACGTGTCTCCTCTTTCATTTGTACTTTTCCAAATTTGTGCCAAGTGATTAGTTCTACTAATTGTCGACTCTTCAATGATGGCTAATCATTTATGTTTAGTCATTAGTTATTATGATTTATTATTATTTTTATCTACGGTTCCTTCCAGCTGTAGATGATAGTCACAAGGTAGAGTTAGACACGTAGGTCATATTATCGATTAAAAAATTAAATATTAGATTTTAGGAATAATCTAACTTCGCACGCTTAATTGAGGTAGCAAACAATATCGGATTTCAAAGATTTTTTTTAGCTGTTTCCGTATGTGACTTAACTGCTTGAAGCTAAGGTTTTGGCTTCTCGCCAATAACGATGCACTCTAGAGGATATGTTATGTGCGAAAGAAAGTGGTCCAAAAAAGTGTTGACTGTCATGTCCCCATTTTGGCTAACATCGTTTAGCGTGCCGGATTTGCCTATCCTCGACTCTCGTAGGCAAATGGTTTGGAGAGAGAGTCATTTTGCAGATCAGATGGTCATATTTGCTCTTGGAGAAGTGATTTAGAGTTTATTTTTAT